>OMLM01016943.1:0-11904 GCA_900302695.1 Helostoma temminkii | reverse complement strand
CAGGTGACTCTGAACCAGCTCTTAGTTATGCTGCTATAGATTTAGACTGCTGGGGGACTTCCCGTCGACACACTGAGCTCCTCCTGATTACTCCATCCACTCATACGCCACCACTGCCTGTTATTAACTTTGTTTCTTCTCTCTCCTGTAGTTGTCTCTCTCTCTCTCTCTTCTCTTTCTCTCTCCCCCGCAGGTATCATCGGCCCTGAGGCTTTGTATTCCGGGTCTTCAGTTGCTGCCCATCCTGCCTGCCTGCCTGCCTGCCTGCCTGCCTACCTGCCTGTTACTTGTTGTTGTTGTTGTTGTTATTGGTTGTGTGATCTGCTGTTCTTTTCTCTTTTTCTCTTTCTTTCCACTCACCCCAACCGGCTGAGTCTTGAGCCTGGTTCTGCTGGAGGTTTCTTCCTTTCTTAAAAAGGGAGTTTTTCCTCTCCACTGTTGCCTAGTGCTTGCTCAAAGGGGGATTTGTTGGGTTTTCCTTATTATTTAGTTGTATTGTAAGGTCTTAAACCTTACATTGTAAAGTGCCTTGAGATGACTTTTGTTGTGATTTGGCGCTATATAAATAAAGTTGAATTGAATTGAATTGAATCTTAATAATTCACAAACCTTGACTTTCTTTAGAAATACTTCTCACTGTAAGAAAACTCCACCACAATAATTTCTGTCAGTTATTATTGCATTACTGTAAAAAGTGCATGATAAAAGGTAGAGCTCAGGATGTGGAACCATATGATCCCAAGTTGATATATTGGTTGATGATTAGCCTATTGTAGATATACAATATCTTATGTAGTGTATATGCTGTCTGAAAATAAATTGCCGTACAGAAATACCAAACTATGGTTGAGGTCTTTGGGAAACAGTGTTAATTGCTACATAGTGTGTTGACCAGCTAGCACTTGCAAGTAGATTTTTTTTTTTTTTTTTTTTTTTTTTAGTTTGTACAGTATCTTGGTCACACTTCTTCAGAGGACACAAACTCAGTACTTAAATAAAAGTACTACAGAACAGGTAGAAGTACCACATCATTACTCAAGTTTATGTACAAGGTGCATGCTCTAAAATATACTGTTTACCAAAGTAAATTTAGTCCACTAAGAAATAAAACTGTATTTTATTATTTTTATTTATAAGTTGAGTTTGTGGGGAGAATTTGTATGTGCAAAATAACTAAACTGTCAAACAAATGTAGAGAAGGGAAAGTAATTTACTTTGGAATCATAGTGGGATAAAAGAAACTCAAAAAGGAAATATTCCATTAAAGTACAGGCATCTCACAATTACATTTAAGTGCAGTATTTAATTAAATGTACCTAGTTACTATTTCTACACAAGAAAAATTTAAGGTATTCCTATCTATCAGTTTCAACCTGGGACATTGCAATCCTAATGGTCCAAATAACTTGTCTATGACATCTAATACATTGTATTTAAGTTTTTGTTAAGATTAAATTGAAAAGTCACATTGTACCAAATTTTGTTTATTTCCCTCCAGCCTGAAGTTCCCATCTGACCTGGATGAGCTGCGGGAGCTCGCAGAGCTGCTCAAGTTCTACAAAAGAGAACATCACGGCTATGTTCTGCTGTTGTTCTGCAGCGCGTACCTTTATAAACAGTCTTTTGCCATACCTGGCTCCTCCTTTCTGGTGAGACACACTTACATAAACTTTACATGTGCATTTAAATATCACAGTTGAGCTGAGTGGAGCTCATTTACCAAACCTTTGTCTTAACAGGACTTGTGTTATCAATATTTTTATATGTGGAGTAAAAAGAAAATAGCCTTTAATCCTGTTTGCATGGTTTGCTAATTAGCCATGTGCTTATGTGAAGTAGCCACATGCTCAGTTCCTAATATGTAAACTAGCCATATGGTTGCCAACCTTGCCAGGGCCGGCGATATTTAAAAAATCCAAATATCGGCCGCAGCTGAATTTATCGATCGACCTCTGTACAGAAACAATGAACACAGTGTTTGGTGTACATAAATTACTTTTTCCCTATTCCTTCCCCGTTCAGAACATGTTAGCTGGTGCCATATTTGGGCCATGGGAGGGTCTGGTTCTGGCCTGTCTGCTCACCACATCAGGCTCCACGTGCTGCTTCCTACTCTCCTCAGTGTTTGGAAAGCAGCATGTGGTTCAGCTTTTCCCTGAGAAAGTGGCCCTGCTGCAGAGGAAGGTGAGCCAGTCCGTCCACTACTTTTAATCAAAACGGCAGCAGCAGGCATTATGCTAATAAAACTTCTTAACATACCCACCTTCATCTTCCTACTTGTCCCCTCTTTTTCCTTCCTCTGTCAGGTGGAGGAAAATCGTAGCAGTTTATTCTTCTTCCTACTTTTCCTTCGTTTCTTCCCTATGACTCCTAACTGGTTCCTTAATATCACCTGTCCTGTCCTCAACATCCCTATGCCTATTTTCTTCTTCTCTGTATTCATAGGTGAGACTAAACTTAAGACACACATATACATAATGCGAGATCTATAAATACTGATCATGGAGCTGCTGTTCTCTCCTCCAGGTTTGATTCCATACAACTTCATCTGTGTTCGTACGGGCTCCATGCTGTCAGAGATCTCCTCCCTGGATGACATCTTCTCTTGGAGGACGCTGGCCCAGCTCCTTGCCATCGCCCTCATGGCCCTGGTCCCTGGAGCGCTGATAAAACGCTACAGCAAAGCTCACCTCAAGGTGGATGGCATGGACAGTAATGGAACCAGCGAAGGTGCAGTCAAGCAGGACCGGAAGCGGCGGTGATTCTGGGACAACTTTGTGTCAGAAGGATTGATGTGTAAAAACCTCATCACTGGTAAGCACTGTCCACTTCAGTCTTGTGATGTATGCAAGGCCACACCGGAGGCTCATCATACTTATGATGGTATAGTATGATCTGTCTGAAAGCTTGGAAATGTCTTCAGCTCATGTTACTTAAGGCTACAGTTTCACAAACACCTCTGACTGCCGATGTCTTAAGAGAATCAAAGGAGTATATTCAGAGATAAACCATAAATATACTGAGGTAAAAAAAGTCTTAAATGTACTGAGGTTGAACGTTTGCACTTGAGAGAGCTGGGAAAGTTGTTACTGGGAAAATGAAATGATTTTGTGTTACACCAATAAAAGAGTAGGTTCTTCTTAGTTCTTATCTTTGACATTATTGAGAAAAACATGGTTTTAATGTTAAAGACGCAGGTGAATTTCTATGTATTTTTAAATGTATTCAAACCAGATTTTGAATTTGATTCACTAAGAAACTGTGGAAATGCTGTAGTGCATGCTGTTGTGCATCGTGTCACTTAAAGTTTTCTCAGGCTGAATCTAGTGCCTTACAGCTCTGAGTGATGGGTTTTATGGTAAAAAATATAAAGATTTTGCCAGTGAGACACCTGTGGTTAGCATTTATCTTGCCTCTCTCCATAAATTGTATACCAGTTAATAGACATTTAAGGTAACCGTTTAAATTACATCAATGAGGGGTCCAAAACATTAGAGACACCTCTTAACTACCCCAGTATGACTCCGCTGCCCACAATGACCTTAATAATTCACATGAAGTAGAATTATCATTAATCATCAAATTTATACTGTAGGTATTGTACAACTGCAGGGTACATATTTTATAATTACACAGTACGTTTTGTACATTCAAATGAACAGAACATTGTGAGTAGGGTTATCTGTGTTATGCAGGATGCAGCCATTGTGCCAACTTATCACATAGTTTTTATAAATAACTGCACAGGAAGCGCCTGCTGTAGAAAAATCTGTCACACAGGTCTGTGTTCAAATTACACTGTGTTTTGTATCTTGTACACCAGACAATTAACTAGTTAAATTATACATGTTTCTCCTTACAAATATTCACTAGGTGAGTAGCCATACAGGCACATACTTCATGGGAGAAGCTGTTGTGTTGTAGCTTAATTAAATTTTCAGATTAGAAATTTTTGAGTGTGTCTCTTTTCCTTAAAGCACTTACTTAATTCAAGCATGTCTGCATTCACAGCAGCATGAATTATGAATCATCCAGTGATGTGGTGCTTTATTGAGCTCCTCACAGGCAGTCTGGAGTTCCCTGAACAGTGCAACACATTTGCCAAGTAAGGGCTTTGCCCAGATCGTCCAGATCCCAGACAAAAGCTTTATTTTATTATATTTTTTTACTAATAGTGGCAGAGTAATGAGCATATTTCAGAGAACTGGTGCATTAATGGGAGGGACAACACATTGAATCAGTACCAGCTTCGGTTTATAAGCAAATGTACATGTACCAGTGGACTGGTAAATACATTAGTTGTGTAAAAGTGAATTACACTCAACTGTACAATGAACCAGATGGCAAAACTTCTTAACATTTTTTATTGGAGCTTTAATATCACCCATGGGAAATGTTTCTACTGCATTTGTTAGTAGAAAAAAAAAAGAAAATAAAAAAGGAAAAGCATGACAATCATGAGAGGATCACCTTTTTGCTTCTGTGAATGAGGCTTTGCACTTATTGCTGTGATTGGAATTGTATTATTTAACTTAGTCATTTTGCAGAGTTTATACAAAAGTCTTAAAGTGTCTTTTATCAACTTCATCAGCACAGTGTGGTGCCAGTTTTGCCATTTTTGACAGTCTTTTCATTTTAAAGGGCTTTGTGTATGTCTCAGGATGACATGCTTTGTTCTATTATTTGACCAAGAACTGTTTAAGAAAGATTTTTGAACTAATTTGTTGTGTATAATACAAATGTAATAAATCTGAAAATATCATAAGACTGTAAAAAATCAGTACGTACTGTGTTGTGTTGTCTTGAGTTTACAGTGAAAATCATTATGTAAAAACAAAATAAAATGTGGGAGTTTGGATGCAAACAGTAGTTTATTTGTGCCTTTCTTGAGGTCACACAGTGAATGACCCTGATTGAGTTACAGCAATACAACATCCACAGTTACACTGACCCCGTCTACCAACAACACATAGTCACATTTCATTAAAGTCTGTTCTGTTTCTCTTGGCACTTTGCCACACACACACACACCACAATCATGCACACAGACGCACCTTCACACTTGCTGAGATGACCCATCAGAAAAAACCTCATTGTAACAACTCATCGAACACAAGGACCTGATGTAAATTGCATGGATGTGATGTGTTGGCAGAAGACGTAAAGATGGAAATATATGCACATGTAGGCATTTTTAGGAAGCCAGTGACATCAGAGGTCACCAAACAAATTTGCTATGAATATTTAGTTTTATATATCAAAATGCACCATCTGTTTGTGGTATGTGCATGTGACATCCATCATCTTCCACAACTGTGGTAAATCAGTGTACACATATTAATATCATAAATCAGCAGCAGTTTAACATGGCAAATTATAGCTGTAGTGAAGTCCCACTGTAGTCAGTGGGAGCTTAATCATTTGTAAACAGTTCAGCAGTGGTTCTGTGGTCAGTACACACTAAAATAGATTATGTCAGAAAACTGAACTGTAGCTGTTGTCAGTTTTATTATTTTATCAAAGCAAATAAAGAATAAACAATTCAAATGGCTTCTGTGAATTTCTACACATTTGTCTTCAACAAGCTTGATCTCATGTCTGGCCTGGGCTGAGATTAAAACAACCTGTGCTACTTTTCCCAGCTTGAAGACACATGTTTTAAATTGCCAACTGTGAAATAATTACACACTGCACAGAAAATATATCCTAAAAAATATTTTCTGCAGCATCATTGCGAGACACATAACCAGAGAGTTGCATAATTCAACATGAATGTTTTTTGTTTTTTTTCCTTCTCCCAGTCAGTGCAAAATGTTCAGTGCTGAGCAGAGGTCTGTCCTGCTCCGAGTCATGCAAGTAGTCTATGTAGACCACAGTGTTTAAAGTGTGCAAAATATCAAACACTGAAATAACAGGCAGATTCAGGATGCGTTCCTGTCAACAAAATATGTGAAGGAGTGGAAAAGAATGCTACTGGCTTTCAGCGAGCAGCCCTGCATCTATTGGCCAAGAGCAAAGGGCCATTATTTACTGGTCTGCTCTTCTCCACACTGGCACTTATAAATATTACAAGATTTGAGGACAACAAGCTGATGACTGGCAATTTGTCCTTACAGAGATTCAGTCCTTCATACACTAAAAATATGAACTTGAGTGAATTAAAAATTAAAAGATGAATCCGTTTTCTATCAGTTTGTGGACAGTGATTCAAACATTATAATCAAAGCCAAGTCAGTTCAGAGCAGTGGCAAAGAAAAGCTTGAAACTAAACAGGCTTTGTCTGCAGCCAGGGAGGGTGAGCTACCAAAAATGAACACTTTACACTGAACACTCCACAAACTATCACTGTCCAAGCCTCATATTCCTCCGTGTTTACTATTGTATCTCTAAATATACTAAGGGACCTATAAAAGGGCAAACATGAACAGTAGCCAGAGATAGAAATTTTCAAACATGGGGCCACAGGGTGAAACCTGGGAGGACAAGCAAGCAGCATTCACCATGAACAGCCTCAGACAATCACAGCAAACAGGCCATCAAATGTACTGCCTAACATGTGGGGGAGAAAAAGATTATTTCTGTACATGCATCAATCTCATCAACTTTTTTCGTTTTCCAGATTCACTACCTATTGGTAGATAAACTGCACCATTAAGGCACTTCTGTGTCTGCAGTCAACCATTGTGGTTACTGCTGTACACATCCAAGCCTGTTTCTTCATCCTTAACTGCCTCATCTTTTTTACCTCCTCCTCCCCATCTTCAGCCACCCCTGCCCCATTTCTCTTCACTTCCTTTCATATGTTTCGGGACGTTGTGTGAAGTGGTACAGCAGGGTAGATGTGTCCTTGAAGCTGTACTGACCTGTCAGGTGGTCCAGCACTCCTCCCTGCTGAAGTCTGACACCGTATAGTTGGGCTTCGGCTCGTCCAGCACACAGGCCCCGTTCAATTAACCAGTCCACCAGGTCACTGCCATGGAAGACACTTTCAAGATGGGACTGGGATTGCTGATGGGGAGGCAGTGCGCTTGAAGCAGGAAGAGGCTGGTGTAGGGCTTGGTTAGACTGGAGCTGGGAAACCTGCTCCTCTGGGATTTCAGAGTTGGAAAAATTAGCTTGGTCTTCATTTTCAGACTCTAACTGGGGTTGGGATGGAGGCAAACACTGATCACAGGACTCAGCTTGGTCATGAGTTTGCTCAGTCTGGTGCCGCTCCTGAAAATCCTGTTTTGAGTGCTGGTCATGTGGCTCATGTGAAAGGAGATGTCTCGACACTCCATTCTCCGCCTTTGGTCCTCCTCTTCCACCAAACCTGTCATTATCAGAGGAAGGATTCACCTGTCGAAGCACTCATACTCTCCCCAGAGCCACTAGGGATGAGGGAGGGGAGATGAAAGGCAAAGGGGAGCAGGAGGAAAGGAACGGGAGAGGAGGGGAGAAAGGAGGGGGTAAGGATTAATAAAAAGGAGGAATGGTAAGGGAATATTGTAAAGACTTCTGTGTGTTAGAAGAAAAGAAAAGCACCCAAGACTAATAAACAGAAACCCAGAAACAATGTTTTAGTTACTAGAGTTTTCTAGTAAACTGGCTTATTTTTATATTATCATTCTGAAACAAACAAACAAACAACAAGAAAAACTACACATTTCTTTGTCCTTACGAATTAGACTATTACTATAGCATACATAACACCGAAAAGAATAAAGTATTAATGAAAGGTTTTGTAGCAACAGCAGCAGCCACAGCTACTGTGCATATTTGTGCTCTTTAGATTGTGGGTGGTTTCTGTGGAGAACCTGTAGTGAAACTTGAAAAAGTAAGCCATGCAGGAAAATTGTTTAGTGGCTTAACTTGAATTTGTATTAAGAGAAAGAAAAACAAAGGCAACAGTAATGGAAAGTTTAACTTAACAGGGATTTGTCATGCAGGGACAAAGTTCAGATTCAAAACAGAACAGAAACAAAACTAGAATGTGCTTTCCACGGATTTTACACATATCTGCTTTTCCCACAGTAACAAGATCAAGTAATTCTGTTGTTATTATTAACATATTTGTATTTATATGTACTTTGCAAACCAAGTGAGGACATAGTGTACTGTATGACACATATAATTACAAAAAAAAACCAACAAAAAAAAAAAAACATACCTGCAAGTATGTACTAGGTCTTGTACACACTGATCTTTGTGGTAGCGGACAAACTGGGTACAGGTAAGCCGAACCTCTTCTGGTACACCTGAAAAGTCTTCACTGTCCCTTCTGTGCCATAAGCCACGCAGCCTAACAGACACACAAACATTATTTTGGCCATGTGTTTCTGATTTGATTCTCATGATGAACAAAAATCTCAGCTCACCTGTTTTTAAAAGGCAGGATGATGAGGTGTCTGTCCAGACCAAAGATTCCAAAGGACAGGAAACCCTGGGACAAAAGTGTTTACAGTAGTGGTTACACACCTTTTTTTTCAAAACGTAACAACTTATCTTTATGTGAACACACAACCATAATACCCACTGATACCTGTCCATAGTTCGCCACAGCACAAAAGAACTGTAGTTCGAGATAAAGTCTTCCTGGATCTTTGTTGAACAACCACCACAAACAACTTGACAGGTTCTACATGCACAGAGAGACATTCACTATCAGTCAATAGAGACGCATCTGGACATTAACATTGTATTAAGTATCTCATTCTGCTTTCTATACAAGACTTTGGCAGATGAATTTGTCTTCTGCTAATTTGCTAATTAAGGTAACACAAATACACACAGTTTTAACCAGCACTGAACACCGATGTAGCTAATTAAAAAAATTTTTTTCTACCCTGCCAAATAGAAAAAAAAAAAACCTTTTTCATGTCAAAGTTAAAACAGATCTCTACAAAATAATTTCATTCTCACCGCTAACAGGCAGACAATCAGCAGGAGACAGAGAAGAATGTGTCTGACTGACTGGTTATCATCTGTTTGGGTTTGTAGGCCAGGTGGCGGCAGGTCTAACGGCTGCTCTGAGGTGGAAGAACTCTGCTGCTGTCCATCACATGGTGCCTCACTGTGGCCTTGAGATAAAAAAAATATCTGTCTGAAATCCCATTACGCACTTTACTTTTAAAATAAGAGTATACACGTTTTAATTTATTTTTAATTACTGTGCATATTGTTGCTGCCATCTTGCTTTGGTTTCTGTGTCCACTTAATTTGTAAAACATGCAAACTGCCTTTCATTTTATTTCGCAAGTGTGACTATTGATATAAAACAGATCAAAAAAATTAGCAGTATTCTACTAGTTTTAGAAACAGAGTGAGTTTGTAATTCAAAAATATACTTAATAGCTTTTCATGCATATAATTCTTTGTAAAATAAAATTATAATTGTGTTATCAATAAAAGTTGTTACCTATGTTGTTTGTGTGCTCCCTCTGCATGCTGGCTATCATGTCAGGCATAGTCTGGACAGGAGAGAAATTGTGGATGTCTGGCAACACAACATAAAGAGGATTTTAATGTAGATCATATGGTGAGTATTGATTGGTTCAAGTTTGGCGTCCTTAGTCTTCCCCTCAAGCCTTTCAATTGAACACATTTAGATTACATCCAGATTTTATTCTAAAGAGACAAAGTACCAATCAAAGTAAAAAAACGGTTACCTGAGTTGATGCTGCAGGCTGGTGAATTCGACCATTGTTGTTGTTGTTGTTGTTGTTGTTGTTGTGGATCATCCTGACCACCAGGGGTCCTCAGCTCATCACAGATTCCTGTTATAGCAGATCTGCTGAGGGCCTGGTAGCCTCTCTGCTCCCTGTCTCCTTGGCTGAGGCCCATTAAAGATATTGCACCAAGCACCAGGCTGACAGCAAGGACCACTGCTGTGCTGATTATCTGGGGCAGAACAGAACCAAATGAAATTTCCCAAACTACGTCATTTTGAGTTCTTGTATTTCAAACAAATTATTTATTGAAAATGAAAATCAGTGGTCTACTTTATGGATTTAAATAAGAAACGAGACTCCAGGGCAGAGATGTGAGAAGATACAAATAGTGAAAAACATAATGTGGAGTTTCAGCAGTTGTTTTCTAACCTGAGCTCTGCCATAGAAGAAGGCAGAATCTAATGTATCAGTCCTCTCTCCTGATAGCAGAAGGCCCCCAACCACCAGGAAGGGAACCCTACATGTGCAATATTAAAACCAAGCAAAAACATTTTCACTGTCTACAAACTTAATTTGTTAATATCTATCTATATTAAAGTACACTGTAAATGTGTTGGTTTGAAATAACATACTGTACGTCAAGAACATTCTGTGCCGACTTACCCCCAACCCAAAATCATAAATATACCCGGTCGCAGCCTCAGCAAGTCATCTCTGTTAGTCAGAGCCAGACACAGAGGGATTAACCCTAAAAAATAAAACAAAGTAAATATGTAAGCACCAGCAGGAAATGTTCATCTCAGAATCAGATCAGATCCATTAAACTGGAAAACAACTCACAAATAAACAGACCTACCTGTCCAAATGTAGGTGCTGTATAAAGAGCCATATAGAAGACTGAAGGTGAGAATTTTGCCAATGAGATTATCATCTTGTTTCACCAAGAAGTTCCACAGGATCATACTGATACACACCAGGAACTGGAATTCAGTAGAAAAATTAAAATGTACTATATACCGTACTATATGGAGACTCCCTACCATGTCTGTAACAAACATTAATAGAGAATAAAGATGCACTGATTTTCTTGGCCAATTCCAAAACATAAGAACACAATAATCAGCTCCAGTGACTGTGTTGCAGCCATTTCCTGTGGAACTGATGCACAACATGAACCATCATGCAAGTAAAATTTGACCCATAGAGAACTGGATCCCTTAAACTTATCAGCTGGTCACCAGTCTCTGGCTGATGATCAGTGCATCTCCAGTTTTTAAGCTATGAATTATATGAGTTGGGACTGGACACTGACCTGAGCCAGGAAAAGATTTAAGGCAAAGAGGTGAGGAAGTCTGTTAAACTTCCTGCTGAGCAACATCACCATTATGGTCCACACCTGAGAGAAGATTCAAGAACATACAATGTTTTATTAGACTTTTTGGAAAATTACTCTTGAATTATTTATAGTCCGTTCCATACACATTTTATCCCTCAACCTAAAGAAAATAGTTCTTTCACCTTTTATTCTTAATCATTCTTAATTTTTGATTAGTGGAATTTTGTGAGTGTTTTTTTCTGTCAGACTCAGCAAACTTGAAAACAAAAAATATTTCTCAAAATACACTTACCAGTGCTACAAGGCTGACAATGCTGACGTTGAAACTAATATTTTCAAGCTCTCTCACCAGGGGGGTTGGGTCCATTAGAGGGATTGTTAATAACCAGGCTGACACATACATGATCGGTGCAGACAGAAATGTACTGATTACCATCCCTGATGTTACCTAAAGAGAGTGAGTGTGAACTTGAATCTGGCTACAAGTGAAAAGCAGTTTTTAAAAACATAGATCTGACAACACAAATTAAAAACTGTACCAACATGAGTGGAGTTTTTGTTCATCTAGTGACATATTCAGAATAAATCTATTCCATCTAAAAATATAAGAATGTAATGTAGAAGCCCCTGTACGCCTGACCGTTAGACAGGTTTTACATTTACATTTACGTCATTTAGCAGACGCTTTTGTCTGATTTTCATCCATGTTACAAAATGTGCTTTGAACTTGTTTCAAATATTTCAATGTTGCTTCAGTGCAAACTAATTTTGTAAAAACTGCTATTAAAAGTAGGATTTGTACATAACCAGTCCTTACCACCTCTATCTCCATGTTATAGTGACCAGCGTATATGGCCACACTAGGTGCGGTTGGGAAGACTCCATATAGGAAAGCAAAGTTGGACAAGCTGGTGTGGT
>OMLM01016937.1:0-14586 GCA_900302695.1 Helostoma temminkii | reverse complement strand
AACAGAAAAAAAAGAAAATGAGGAAGGAGAAGATGAAGAAGGAGGAGGTGAGGAGGAACAGGAGGGTGAGGGGACAGGGGGAGAGGTGAGAGGAAAAGAGGATGTGGAGAGAGGAGAAGGAACTGAGGAGGAGGAGAAGGAGACAAGTGAAGAAGAACAAGGACAAGAAGGAGAAGATGAGCAGAAAGAAGGTGACAAGGAAAGGGAAGGAAATAGAGGTGAAGAGGGAACTGGAGAGGAGACAGAGGGAGAGACAGGAAGAGAGACAGGAGGAGAGACAGGAGGAGAGACAGGAGAGACAGAAGGAGAGACAGGAAAAGAGACAGAGACAGAAGGAGAGACAGGAGGAGAGACAGGAGGAGAGACAGAAGGAGAGACAGGAGAGACAGAAGGAGAGACAGAAGGGGAGACAGAGACAGGAGGAGAGACAGAAGGAGAAACAGGAAAAGAGACAGAGACAGAAGGAGAGACAGGAAGAGAGACAGGAGGAGAGACAGGAAGAGAGACAGGAGGAGAGACAGGAAGAGAGACAGGAGGAGAGACAGGAGGAGAGACAGGAGGAGAGACAGAAGGAGAGACAGGAGAGACAGAAGGAGAGACAGGAGAGACAGAAGGAGAGACAGGAAGAGAGACAGGAGGAGAGACAGGAAGAGAGACAGGAGAGACAGAAGGAGAGACAGGAAGAGAGACAGGAGGAGAGACAACGCCTCCTGCTAGTGGATTGGAGAAAACACCATTATAGGTGAGACACTACTACTACTACTACTGCTACTACTACTACTACTAGTACTACTACTCTTACTATTACCATTGAAACACGTATTTATCCTTGCTCTGCCTTCCTGTGTTTACAGTCACGTGACGCAGCCGAGCCAATCACAGAGGTTAAATCCAACCACAGTGTGACGTCATGTCTACGAGTTTTTTTTGTTTCCATATTCGTTAAAGTTGAACTTTTAAACTGTTGAACCTCATTTGTCAGACTTTGTCTTGTTGGAACATGTAGAGTCAAACTGAAAACTCTCTCTTCCTCATTGTGTTTTCACTCTGAACAGTTATTATATTTACTACATAACTACTATTAATGTATTACTACTGGTAGAGATGTGCAGTTTGTACTTCTGTAAAATTACAATTGTTCTTCCCCAACAGCTCATTATGATCACACACTGCATATTGCACATATTCATTTATAGTTTATATTTATTTATAGTTTATTTTCTACATGTTGAGGCTTATAGATTTTTCTCAGAAGATGCAGAAAATACAACTTTTTTTTCTAAATGTTTCCAAAAATAAACTTTCACAGATTTATTGTTGGGTTTTTAACAGCCATGACATTACATAACACGACACTGTCTGTGAATACAGTTTTCATTTCAGCTGTAAAAAAGTAACAGAGTCTCAGAGCTGCTGAGGAAATACAGTCTGAGCTGTTAACGAGGGTCAGGAGGTTTAACGAGGAGTCGGCTCCCACGCTAACAGTCGTCACTGTTACTGCTCGTGTCTGAATGAGACGATGACCTCAGTCAGACTCAGCAGAAAATACAGCAGAAACATAAGTTAATAAATGGAAAAGGTCTGTATCACTTGATTATGAATAAAAAAAAAGAGAAATTCTCTCTTTAGTTCATAATGTATAAAATATTTAATATATTTATTAACTGTAATATACATTTATTGTTCCTGTGTTCCACTCATTAGTAGTTTTGACCTCCTTTGTTTATACATGTGTATAATTTATACTACCATACTGGTTATCATGTCATCAGACTTTTTATTATTATTTTTCAGCTTTTTCTATCTGTTACTGAATCAATAATCAAGACCAAACAGCTGGAGGATGATTAAAGAAACATAATTTAAACCATATTCAGTTATAAAAGTTATTACATTTTCATAATAACACAAGTTTATATGTTATGAAACACTGTGTTTTCAGAATCGACAAAGTGTTTCATGGTTATGATGGGAGTAAAACCAGAGAAGCAAAATTCACATTTCAGCCAATCACAGCTCAGAACCTGAGAGAATCTACCTAGCGATAAGGAAAGTCCTCACTGGATTAGTAAAAACAACAAACAAACAAATAACATTAGTTATGTTTTAGTCCTTTAGCAGTGTGTGAGGAAAGCCGCTCAGTTCATGATTCCCTGAGAGTGTGTGTGTGTGTGCGTGTGTGTGTCAGTATCTGTGTGCGTGTCAGTATCTGTGTGTGTTGTGGATGCTCCACACGTCTCCGTTCAGAGCGTTAGCAGCTCCCTGCAGCGTCCAGGTGAACAGGGCCAGCTGTCGTCTGAAGCACTTCTCATCAAAGCGTGCGGGGTCAGAGGTCAGTAGGGTCAGGTGCTCGGTGAGCGCGCTCAGAGTGTGGTTACCGCGGCCGTGGATCACGTGACGAAAGGGCGTCTCCACTGCTGACACATACTGAGACAGGAAGTAGTACTCCACCTGGGGGACATCATGGAAAAGATAAACGGGAGCTGATTGTGATTACCGTAGCAGCATGCAGAGTCCAGCGGAGGCAGCAGTACACAAACCTCTGCCTCCCTTAGGTACACAGGTCTGTGTTACTATAGACTCGTCAGAAGTACAGTATCTGTACCTTCATGATACGAATGTTGTAGAGGCGAGCGGTGGTCAGGTCGTGCAGGTCGCTGTAGTCGATGGCTCTCTGCAGAGTCTCTGCAGCACGGCTGTAATCTCCTCTGGCACTGAAAACCCACTGAGGGGACAAGCCTCTGGACTGAGCACAGACAGTTAAGACATGAGGGGTCTGGCACAAACACTCAGCATGAAAAGTAAAAACAGAAACCATGGAAACCAGCAGGAGTCTTGACCATTAGCACACTCAGCGACCCAGGTGAGTTACCTGCAGCTCAGTAGAGTGTTTGTTGAGCTGAGCGCTGAACTGCAGCACGTTCTGAGCGTAGGAAGTGATGCGTAGTGGCAGGATGCGGTCGTGGGCCAATCGCAGCACCATCTCCCCCACTAGTTCTCCTAAACTCTGCCCTGTGGACCCTAGACGACCCCCTAGCACTTCCTGTAGGCGGGAGGCGCTGTCCAATGGCGTGTTGATAAATGGGTACGCTCGCTCCTGAGCAGGAAACATAAAATCCCATGACACATGATTTTGTGACATGATGATCAGGGTTTCATTAAAAAAAAACATAATGCTGTTAGTTAACATGAGAGATTAAGACAATAATATTAAGATACAATAGAATCGATATATAAGACATGATGTTAACAACATTCACCTCAGTAAATCTGAGCTCCATGGCTGGAACGCCTGCGAACGCTGTGAAACTGTACGCTCCGCTGTTCAGATACAGCGGCTTCATGCTGAAGAGGACAGAAGCCGTGTTAGTAACTCTTGATTTCATTTTAATATGTGTGTGCTTGGTGCGTCCTCACATCCTCCAGCTGCCTCCCTCTCTCTCTGCCTGGCTGTAGATGGTCTGCCCTACATGTTTAGGATGTTCCACCTACAACACATAGACAAGAGACCAAATATACATGCAAGAATTTAATATAAGGACACAACTGAGCTGAGTAACTGTGACCTGGAGTGGTACAAGAACTGATCCCTGTGGAATGCCAATATTAGATGAGGAAGAAAGACGTTCCTTAGATACACTGTAATCACAGTCACTAAAGGTGACTGTCCAGCAGCACTCGACAAACACACGAGGACATGAAATTATACAGTTGATGCCTCAGTAACATGCTGACCTGTCTGATGGCAGCGTCCAGCAGGTCGACCAGAAGAGGGCTGGTGTAAGCCGTCAGGACATCATCACCTGGTGAACAAACAAACAGAGACTTGTTTATCTCTGGTGGAATGAAGAAAGTATCCTGTGATTGGCTAAGAGTTATTACCCATGATGGCCTGGTCCAAACTGAAGTAGGCCACAGCCTTAAGGTGCAGCATGGACAGGTAGCCCTGGCAAAGAGAAGTCGTAGGTCAAATGTGTCCGGAGGTTTTTTGCAATAAGACAGAACAGCCTGATTTGACAGACCTCCAGCCATTCAGTTGCTCCAACGTTCCCAAACTCTCCAGCGTCCCAGCTGACAAACAACAAACTACGTCTGGGACTGAAACCTGAAAAACATGGTAAATAATATATAACCCACTATTTTTCATCTGTGTGTTTTGAAGGGAATTTTTCCATCCAACAGTTAGAAACTCTTTTCTTTCAGGTCAGTCGGGACTGAGAATCTTGGGCTGAGATATTCACCACTGTTCTTTTGATACAACAAACATCTGTCAAACGAATGTTGGAGGCAAAACCCTTTGGTCTTGTTAGATTACAGTGAGAATACAGTCAGAAGTGTAGCAGACTAGTAGAGTGTTGTGATGTATGTACCTGTCATCTTTATAAATACGTCAGCACTTTCAGCACAGAGGCAGAAAAGGAAGTGGTTGATTTGTGGTTTTCTCCAACCAGTGAACCAATCACCCGAAGGAACTGTGCTGACTTTCAATTTTAGAAATGTACAGAGCTGCCATAATTATACAATGAAGAGGTCTGTGGGTGCGAGCAGTGGTTTGTTCCACCATACACACTTAACACGCAAGTATCTTAAAAATATAGAACTGCGATGTGCACTATTACCGTCTAGCAACTACCCAAACTACATAGCAACCCCTACAGCTATATAAGAACAGCTTAAAAAAACATACTGTAGAATGGTCTAGCTCTCACTGGGCCGACACCTAATAAAAAAACTGCTAAACCTGAGGAGCCACTCAGAAATCACTAAGCAGCAAGAACATCTAAACAACCAACAAGCCAGCAATCACTATGCAGCTTTGTTTCACATGTAAGTCACTAAATGAAAATCTAAACATTTAATAAATCTATGGATGCTCCAGGTGACTCTTACCGTTCTTCACCATGACAGAAAAAGTTCGAGCCAGCTCCAGAAGAATCGCTGTTCCAACTCCAGACTTCACAGCTCCTGGACCCAACGAGTCCCTCTGAGCTCCCAGTATGATGTACTGGTCTGAGAGAGACAGTGTCCAGTATATTACTGAGATACAGCGTGCTGGCCTACACGGGTGGTAAAGGGACCTACCTGGCTCAACGCGGCCTTCCAGGGAGGAGAAGATGTTGTTGAGCAGCACCGGAGTCATCACGTTGTTGACGGACATCTTCACCTTACGTCCGGAGCTGAACTCTGGACCGACCACACAGCGCACGTACGGCAGCCGAATCCGCCAAGATGGGGGACATGAACGACCAGACAGCTGACTGAGACATGGCGTAAGTGAGATCAGAGTAACACCTGGGCAGGTAACCTGAGGGGGTGGGACCTACCTGAGAAGTTTGGATGCTACAGTAGCACTGATTGGCAGGGCTGGGATGAGTGGTAGGCCAGACGACTGGATGGGTGGGAACTGAGTATGATTGAAGGAGGGAAAGCCAGGGGTGAAGGGGTCACCTGAGCCCAGGTGGACCTGTGATAGGACAATACGGATAAAGATGCCGATTGGCTGGGAGCTGCCAAACATTAGGATGTAGTTTCACATATGTGTGAGTGTGTGTGTTACATGTTCCGACACGGCGGTGTGTGTGTTCAGCCCAAGGCGGCGGGGGTCCTGTGGCAGGTCAGCAGGGTCAGGGTAGATCAGTACTCCACCTGCCCCGTTCTTCTCAGCCAACCAAACCTTCTCAGCAAAACTAACTCCGCCCCCAACACGCATGACGACCACAGAGCCATTCGCAGACACACCCACGCTCTTCAGCCAGTTAAAATCCTCTGGTCGACCATAGTTGGCATAGACCACACCCCCCTGCAGAGATACAGGTAAAGGTAACTGAGAATGTGGTTACTGTGGTGACAGACACATCCTGTCTCACCATCTGTCTCACCGTGGAGTTTCCTGTGGCGCTGTAAGGACAGTAGTCCGAAGGGTTTAGAGGAATCTCTTCTGAGACCAGACCTCCAGAGTCCACCATCCACAGAGAGCTCTTCTGAGACCTGCAAGCAAACGAGACACAGATGTGACTGTGCTAATTGAGCTAAGGTGATAATTTAGCTAAAATTTTAAAAGTAAAATGTTCTTCCAGTGTTCTTCCTGAAACCCTCTCAGTTCCACTCTCTGCCAGACAAACCGCACTTTAACGTTTGTGTTCAGCTGTGACTCTGCAGCCTGCTACCTGTCTGGGAACTGTAGCGTGGCGTACAGAGACTCAGTCCAGGTGTGATCCATCTGCAGCTCTCTGAAGCGACGGAGCACCTCTGAGGCCAGAGACGTTCCCTCTGCAGAACCTGGAGGATGACTCGCTCTGCTGACTCGACTGATGATGATGATGAAGAGATGTAAAAGTCCATCGTGAAGCATTTCAATAGACAATACCTGCTACAGTTGATTCAAAACCACCATTTCCTGTTCCCCATCTTTCAAATTAAAAGCTTTAGAAAACAGATTCAGCTGCAGGAAGTCACATGAATTTGGAAGAATCGTGTCTTTTTACTCCTACCTGACTGTGTTGTGGATATCTTCATCCTGCAGAAGCCTCCTCATCATCACCCTCAACTCTCCGAGGTAAAGCCCCACCCCTCCTTCTGCAGGTGCTTTAGCCCCTCCCGCAGCTTGCTCGTCATCCTCCCCCTGACCTCCTACCTGGGAGCAGTGGTAGCGCCCACTGAACACAGCATAAGCCAATAGGAATGCTGAGGGAGAAAAGGTACGCCCACTTCAATCACATGATCAGACCAGCTAATAAAAACGATTCGAGTGTGTGTGTTTGTACCGATGGTGAAGATGACGACTCCACACACACACATCAGTGTGGCAACTCTATGGTAACCATAGCGATACCTCAGCAGCAATGCTGTGATGTCACTGCTAGGCCCCGCCTCCGCTTCCTCCTCAGCCTCTGATGTCACGAACGTCACCTCCAGCCTCCCTCTTTCTTCCTCCTCCTCCTCCCCCTCAGACACTGAGCGGTGGAGAGACACCGGAGGAACTTGTCTCTGTCCACCTGAGTGTCTCACCTGTGTCAGACGAGTCCTGATGGCGTCCATGCTGATCTACAGAGAGAAGTGACACACTGTTAAACCAGTGTTCCTGATCCGCCAGCCAGTAACAGAACGCAACCAACGCACATCCAGCGACCTTATCTGACGCTCACAACGAGCTCTCAGCCTGCTGTGATTGGCTCCTCACAGAGGTCAAAGGTCAGTGTGTGTTTTCTGTTTGATCTGGTTAACTTTATTAACAGCTAAGTAAACACACACACAGCCTGCTGGAGAATCACAGCCTGTAGGAGCTGTCCTTTAACTGGTGATAGAGCCGAATCTGATCCGAGTCCATGAACAAGTGATCTTCTGTGTGATTTAACATGGACTTAAACTGCAGTAAAGAATTAAAAGCTTAATGTGTAATGGTTATTAATGAATGTTTGTATCGTGAGGAACATTTTCAGATCATTATAAAAAATCAAACCTTGACTTCATCACATTTAACGACAAACTGATACGTTTATGTAAAACCTTTACGTCAGTCTGCAGATAGTGGCCCTACGTCTGAATGAATTCATAAAAAGAAGTCATTGTGTGTGACTGACCTGTTTTGTTCCCTCTCTGTCATGTGTGTCTCACTTTTTACCAGTAAATCGCTAAAACAGTGTTGTGTGTGTTTTGTGTGTGTCACTTCAGAAAGGCCCATGTTCTCCCAGTGACCTGTTGCCACAGAGTCAGACTCCACCTCCGTGCTCCGCACAGTCACACTGACCCACTGACACACTCACAACGATGGCAGCGAGATAGAAAACACAGTTCAGAGCTGAAGTCGCATTAGACAGATTAGTATAAAGTAGTACCGAAGACGTACGTTATACTGGTGTAGTCACATGAGGGTTGAAGCAACAGTGGAAAGTACACACTCTATGTACTGACTGTAGATACGGGCTGTTGCTGGAAAAGGAATTGTTTGTGAGACTGTTTTGCCTGCGTAAGCAGATTCTCAAGTCATTTATCAAGGTATTAAATTAATACATGTACTAATAATCTTTGAGCATGTGTGTTAGGGAACCCTGAGCTTCCTGGAAACCAGCACCTCCTTCCTGACAGTCAGGATCAGCGAAACTTAAAGACCAGTTTCCACTGTACGATCCTTTTCCAGAGACCAGGAACCTCATTCCTCTATGTGTGTTTCACCAGAGAAACCCGGGTCTAAATTTGGATCTGGGTTGTAGTTCTACTCCCAACAAACTCAGAGCACACTGAACAGCACTGAACTTAGCTGATTGGTTTTCGACACATCGCTGGGTAATCGTCCCAGTGTTCCTAGCGTCTTGGCCCTGCTGTTGGAACAAATGCAGATCAGTGTGTCTGGGGGACATTTTGTCTCCTTGGGTGGGGCTTCTGCATAGTGTGCTGCTGTTCAAAGAACTACAACGCACAAGTGGTTTCCTGCCTGCTGTGTGCTCTGCCTAGGTCACTGCGCTGGTGGTGAGTACTTAGAAGAAGTTCACATGCTCCGTAGCTAAGCTGCTGCCTCTGTGGTTAGACTCAGCCCACTCAGGTCTGGTTCAAGTTCCTGAATGCTAGAAACACCTTTTCAATAAACTGTTTGACTTTTTAAGTATAAATTTAACACAGATAACTGGTCATAAAACAAACTGATAAAAACAATTAAGATGGATGAAAAAGGAATAATTTCTGGCTAAAGGAGACGACCTGCTCCTCTGCAGCTGCAGCCTGAACACCACTGGGTCACTCACTCATTCAAGCTGTTCCCAGCTCAACATCTAATTTTAATACCTATTCTGAGCCCCAGGTGGTGCTGCTGGCTTCTCCTCTAATCTATGTGTTAAAAAGACGACGCAGCAGATCGATCGATTGATCAGCAGATCAAAGCTTGATCCACATTGACCTCTGTTCACGCTGTGCACGTCGGTTTAGCTGCTGCCGATCACCATCGTCACAAGTTTTACTGAGTTTTCTTTTCTGAGTTCATTTTGGGGAACTTCCTTTGTGCTTCCACCAGAAACCAGAGGAACTGAATCCATTAAGAGAATTGAAAGGACTCTGATTGAATAAACAAATGTAATACTGGTGTCGGGCTGGGTAAATGACTGCCGCCCTTCTTTTGTCTCACCACACCACAGACACATACGAGCTACGCAGATAACTGCTGCCCTTCTTTTGTCTCACCACACCACAGACAAATATGAGCCATGCATAAGGTTCACAAGCTTGTTTGCCATAAAGTGATCTTCAGCTGTGCTAATGTTATTATTGACTTCCTTCAAAACCCAACGATCAGAGATTACATCAGAATCTACTCCTTAAATTCACACCTTTTTATTCAGAGAGTGATCATCAGCAGTGTGGGTAAAGATATTTGGAAGGAGATGTAATAAATGTACTCAGGGACACTGTCCCACTAGTAAATTAGTACAGTTATGTGGCTGCTGGTTTGGTATATTAGCACAAAATTAGACTCTGATTAATTAATATAATCTGGCCCAGATGCTGATTGTTCCTTTTGCAGTTGAGTGAAATGAATGCAGCACACATAAAACCAGAAGATGTACAAACCCCGGCAGCAGATTTCAGCTGCAGTTTTCCTATGGAAATTCTGAAAGTAAAAGACAACAGTTTCTATATGATGTCTCGTGACAGCAGAGTGTTGACACACAGAGGGCAGTCAGTCACAGTGTTTATAGGAAGTGCTGAGGCTGAAGGTGTCTCTGCTGTTCAGTCGTCCTCCAGACAGCATGAAGCCTCCACCTGTGTCTCTGCTGCTCGGTGAGTTAGTTACACTGATGTTAATTCATTCATTCCAGATAACTTTTACACTAGAGACAGTCTGGAAGCTGAAGCTGAATCAACAGGTTTGTGTCTTTATCCAACAAAAGCTGAGTCAAAACATTGATGACGTAAAACGTATTTGTATTTGTAAGAGTATGAGAGAAGCTCCATCACATCATTGTGTAACAGACTGAGGTTATTATTGATATTAATGGTAATAGTCAGTCCTTCATGAGTCCTGGACTGACACATTACATAAGTGTCCAGCTGAAAGCAGAAGTGAACTGGGCTGAGTCACATTTCACCTGGTTCGAACCACTTGACATACTGTAAAACAATACTGTGGACAGTAAAGTGCTGGGTAGTTTTTTCTCAACATTCTGCAAAGAGACCATTATACACTGAAGAAGTACTAGCCACATTGTGCTGCAGCATCACACACTCATGTTTACAAAGAACCATAATGTTTAAAATGAGTTTAAGACAAAATCAAACTTGAAATGTTTCTAGCGTGAATATCCAGTGAAAGCGGGAACTGCACTCATCTGTAGGTGCACTGTGTAACCTTTCTGAACAGAACAGAAAATATAGAAATAACTGAGAGCAAACATTCAGGACAAAAGAGTAGAAAGGCAACAGCAGGATCAGGGTTTATGATGTCTGAGGGGATTTTTCTGTGTTGTCTAAAAAAACAACCAAACAACACTAACAACACTAAAAACTCTATAGAAGTAAAGTAAATGTAAAGATGGATAAAAGATGGCAGGCAGAATAATCACTGGTGAATATATAAATAGCATATAAATAGCGTGGGTTCTCTCCGGGCACTCCAGCTTCCTCCCACAGTCCAAAGACCTGCAGTCAGGTTAACTGGAGACTCTAAATTGTCCGTAGGTGTGAGTGAGAGTGTGAATGGTTGTTTGTCTATATGTGGCCCTGTGATAGACTGGCGACCTGTCCAGGGTGTACCCTTCATCTCGCCCGATGATGATGCTGGGATAGACTCCAGCACACCCGTGACCCCTACAGGGACTAAACGGTTCAGATAATGGATGGATGGATGATGCAGTAACAGCCATAAGGTCCTGATCCAGATTTAGTCACTCAGAAATCGGACCTCCTGCAGTTCTCTATGGAGCATCTGACATTGATCAGCCTGGCTGAATGTGCTCTTCTGTCCAGAACTGAGAGGAGTTTAGACAACATCCTCCTCTCAGCCACAGTATGAAGAGGGACCAGCTCCAAGTTCAGAGCAGAGCCAGCTCTCCTGATTACTTTGTCCACTCTGTCGTTGTCGATTTCGTTGGTTGGTGAGCCGCTCTGTATGAAGTTTTCATGTTCTCCCCGTGTCTGGATTGGTTTTCTGTGCTCCGCTTTCCTCCTACCATCCACAGACGTGCGGTTAGGTTAATCAGCCGGTAATCGGCCAAAACTGGCACATTTACAGAAATGTTAATCAATGTACATCGTTCCTGTAATAAATAAGCTTTTGGAGAGAAATATGCAAGGTTTGTTATAGAGAGAGCAGTACTTGGCTGAGTGTAACCATGTGTTAACCTGTAGAAACCATTTTCCCTTCACAGTAGGAGACAAACCAGTTTGTTGTTTTGGATTTAGTGGTTTGATAGTGGTTTGAATCCTGGTCCTGCTGTGGCTACATGCTGAGGTGTCCCTGGACACGACACCAAAACCCCTGACCCTTGGCTGCCTGTCCACAATGAACTTCTCAAAGGGGATTAATAAGGTATCAATTATTCTAATCACTGTAGTTGTCAATGCTGGTCAAGACTGGATCTCTGAAGGACTTCTCTGGTTTCTAGAAGGTTTCCAGTTTTTGACTGCATTTTAGTTCTGGTGGAATCAGGGCATAGATCTCCTGTTTTACCCCCAAAATGTCCACAAAAAACCCCCAACCACCGAGGTTGCATCAGCCAGTGTACTCTGATTTCCAGTCCCAAACCCAGCAGTTAGGGAAGGTTGTGTCAGGATGGCATCCAGTGTTTTTATTTGCTAGGTGTCTGGGCATATAATAGGTTGGATTGGTTTATTGTAGCTCTGTTTGCTCATTGTGCAGGTCGTGTGTTATCAGCTGACGTTGTTCAGCTGCGCCCTTCTGGCTATAACATCTGGCTAACGGGCTAACAAACCCTGAGCAGTGGAAGAGCAGCTCTAAGAAGAAACACTTTCCTAACAAGACGCTCTCGGTACCTGTACCTGTGTTCTCCAGATAATCTACCTCCTCTGCTCTGACTGGACCAGACTGGTGTTTGGGCTGCAGGTGGTCCAGTTGGACTCTTGATCTTATTTTATCTACTACTATCTACTAAGTGCGTGGAGTGCAGCGTGTTAAACACTGTTGATGGTGTTATATGGATGATTTTACCATTCTGGTGTTTAGTTTATGCTTTGCATATATACAGTGTACGTTCATGTGTTGTTGACTGGGGAGGAAAGTAAGTGAATAAACCTGTTTGTAGTTAAATTTAAAGTCTCAGAGATGTCTTATCTCGATGCTCTGATGTGTGGGCAAACTCACAGCTTTAAGAAGGTGCCAGCACGCTTACGTTTGTGTGTCCGTGTGGTTTCACTGTGCATTCAAAGTGTGTAAATTTATCACCTTCACCACTGCCACTTAATGTGCGCGCTGTAGAGCGTCTTTGGTATTTGGGTTCGAGGAAAGCACTGTAAGACTGCTCTAATTATGGTGAGCAGCGATGTCCTTCCTGCCTCTGATGCTTGTGACTTCACTTGACTAAAGTTCGATTTCTGACTCTGTTCTTCTGATCCAGGTGTGTCTGTGCTGCTCCTGCATGGACTGAACGTGTCTGCAGGTGAGTGTTTGCTTTTATCATCTGTTTCAACACTGTTGGAATGATAAGGCAAATTTGTTTTTATAAACACTAAAGACATTCGAGTTTAAGATCAATCCACAGTTATTAGATGAAAGTTAAATGTTGAAAGTTAATGTTCACCTTGATAAGTTCAAACACAGAATTAGAATGAGCAAAAGGATTAGAACATGTGACTAACAGGTGTCTGAGAGAGAAAATCAGCCATTTTGAATGTGAGAAGATAGAAAATCTATCGGAGGCACTGCGCCAACATTGACAGTAGACAATAAAGCATTTGGCAATGTCCTGAAAAAGCAATAAACCACTGGTGCACTGAGCAACACACACTGAATGGACCTGTCAAGTAATATATCATCATCTTAGAGCTGTGAAGAAAAACCCAAAACAAGAGTCATCAGCGACAGCCTGGTGCAGGTTTCACAGTCCACCATGAGAACCAGCCTGGATGAGCAGAATCACACAGGCCAGAACACAAGATGCAAACCCCGTATCAGCAAAACGTTTCTAGGTGTTTTATGATTATCTGAGCTGTTAGTGGGGGGTGTTGAAAACTAGTATTGGATATGTTGTGTTTAGCTATAGGTAAGTGTGTGAGGAATTGTCCTGCCTTCACAGAGAAGACGTAAAGACAGTAGAAAAGCAAAGCAGAAAAAACAACTTACAAGTTGGAGTCGTAGTAGTGGAGCTGTGTTAAATTTAAACTAAAACCTGTTGGAAGGACAGAGGTGTCACACAGTCCACGCCTTCTTTAGAAACCATGGCCACTCCATGCAGGCTCACCTTTGGCTTTATGTGTAAAAACCATGTTACACAACGACAATGAAGTGTACTCATCCTGTCTGTCTGTCGTCTTCTACACATCTTTTTATCATCAACAAGTAGTAATTAAGAACAGCAAGTATTAATGTCCATACAACAACAGTGGGCTGTTAATGAAACAGGTAGGGATCAATAAACTTATGTGGTCAGTAACAACAGTAACGACACTCATTCTGTCTGTCTGTCCTCCAGTGTCTCTGAATGTCAGTCCAAACCTTCAGCAGTTCTTCAGTGGAGACTCAGTGTCTCTGAGTTGTGTTGAAGATGGACAGACAGTTGATGGGACAGTGAAGAGGAAGAAAGAAGGGGGACACATTGAGGTCTGTGGAGCAGACCATCAGGACATTGGGCTGTTTCAAAATTCTTCGTGTTTTCTTGATCTCCTGTTATCCTACACTGGAGTCTACTGGTGTGAAACCAGTTCAGGACAGAGGAGTGACCAGATCAACATCAGTGTGTTTCGTAAAGAAGGTCTCATGTTCCATATACTCATTAGCCTGTATTTGTACTTGTAAACCTGTTCCCAAAGGTTCATCATAACTTTATTGTCCCCAGAGGCACACTTCGCTACACAGCTAGCAGTATGAATACATCACTACTATTGACAGTTTCAGTTGTCATTAACCAGACTGATAGCAACACGATAAATTATTTTTACCTTTCTTCATCAAGTTGGAATATATCTGATGGTAGCAGCCAAATGTGTGCGTACTGTTTGTTAAAAGGACAAATTCTGGGTATGTTTGTGTCTCTGTGGTTTAGATGTTCAGTTTATTTTGGAGATCCCTGCACTTCCTGTGGTGACAGGAAGTGATGTCACTCTGCGCTGTAGAAACAAAGATGGCTCCACACGTGCAGCGTATTTCTTCAGGAACAGTAAAGTCACTGGAGATAAAGTCAAGGAGTTTAACATCAGTAGAGTCCAACAGTCTGATGAAGGTCTCTACCACTGTTCTACTGACGTTTCTGAACCGTCTCCTCAGAGCTGGCTGAGGGTCAGAGGTCAGGACACTGACATCACTTCCTGTTTCTATTAAACTGATAATAAATTGATCACTGAACAAGATTCTACTCGTCTCTACAGATCCTGTGAAAACCTCTTCTCCACCCACCACAACATCATCTACAGCCTCTCCTATATTCT
>OMLM01016930.1:0-10697 GCA_900302695.1 Helostoma temminkii | reverse complement strand
GCTTTGAATCTGATGCGAGCAGCTACAGGAAGCCAGTGCAAAGATTTAAGGAGCGGGGTGACGTGCGTCCGTTTTGGTTGATTGAAAACCAGACGTGCTGCTGCGTTCTGTATCATGTGGAGGGTTTGATTGTGCATGATGGTAATCCCTTCAACAAGGCATTGCATTATTCGAGACAAGGTATGACCAGCACCTGCACAATCAGTTGGGTTGTATATTCAGAAAGGTAAGGTCTGATCTTTCTGATGTTGTTATTATCAAAAGTTATGGTTATCAAAAGTTATGGTTAACTGACGGTGTTGGGGCGGACCAATAACCAGCATTTCTGTTTTGTTCGAATTTAGGAGAAGAAAATTCTGTGACATCCAACTTTTCGAAGCAGCCAAGCAAAACTCCAGTTTAGTAATCTCAGAAAGATCATCAGTCCTCACAGGGATGTACAGCTGCGTGTCATCTGCATAGCAGTGGAAATTAATTCCATGACTGCGTATGATTTGGCCTATGGATGAAATATAAAGAGAAAAAAGAAGAGGGCCAAGTACGGAGCCCTGTGGTACTCTGTATTTTGATATGAGACAAACTGAGTTCTTTCAGATAAATAGGACTTTAGCCAAGCAAGAGCTAGACCAGACACACCAGAGCCTCTGAGAGAGGCTGGTTCTGAGACCTTCTCCTCACCAGGCTTTTATTTTAACACCTTTACTTTCTGCTGTTGGTTCTGGTATCAGAACCACATCTCAGCTCAGGTGAGCAACCATGAACTGAACTCCATTCATAAATCCATCAATTTTAAACCAGTGTTCTGACTGAGCAGCGCACAAAGTACCATGTGATAAACAGCTCTGCCTCCATCAGAACCTCGGTCTGGAAAGTCCAGCTTAGAAAAAACAGAACTGTGTTAGTTTGGAGCTGCAAAGTGTAAACAGAGGTGAACAGAGAGAAGTCGTGGTGGAAAGTTTCTGCTAGTACTGATCTTTGGGACAGGCCAGAACTAGAATCATTCTCAGCTGCAGCTGGCAGAACTGTCGGTACCAAATAAAACTAAATGTGTTTCAGTTATTATCTGTATCTGCCCTGTGATCATCAAATCGTGGCAGGCTCCATCAGCACTTCCTGGGTTTATTGTGGCAGTAGTTTGTGTTGTGTGGATGAGGAGATGCAGCTCAGATACGTTCAGGATGTTTTAAAGTTTTAGTTCATAGAAACTGAAAAACCAAAACTTTAGGAGGAAATATTTCTACTGTGACATGCTGATGTGTAGACACTAGATAGAACAGAAAGTAGAAGTACATAGATAATTTAAAAGGTTTTTGGGGAAAACCTGGGCTGATTAGAATAGACAGTATTCATCCTACTTTCGGTGGTGCTGCTCTAATTTCTAGAAATATGGCTGATTCTATTAGACTCCCTAAACCCTGACAATCTAGAGCTGTTGTACATTCAGGTCTGGAATGTACAACCCAAAAACCCTGTTTTATCTGACCATTTTTAAATAACATTTAATGTTACTATAACAGACTTTATAGCACCCGGGAAGAAATTCCACTACAGTAGATGTCGGTCTGATAAAGCTGTTAACAAATTTAAGGAAATGATTCCATCATCTATTTCTTCAGTACCATGTACCAACACAGAGGAGAGTAGCTCTCTGAAGGTTACTCCATTACAAGTAGATTATCTTGTAGATAATGCTGCAGCTTCACTGCGAACAGTACTCAATGTTGCCCCTCTGAAAAAAATAACCTGTATAAGAATAACCTGTATGAAGATTTCCAGTCAGGATTTAGAGCACATCATAGTACAGAAACAGCTCTGGTGAAGGTCACTAACGATCTTCTCTATTAGCTTTAGACAACGGTTTTCTCTCTGTTCTTGTCTTGTTAGATCTCAGTGCTGCTTTTGACACTATAGATCACAACATTTTATTACACAGACTGGAACATGTCATTGGGATTAAAGGAACAGCACTAGGTTGGTTTAAATCTTATCTGTCAGATAGGTTCCAGTTTGTTCATGTTAATGATGAGTCTTCCATGAGTCCCACAGGGTTCTGTGCTTGGACCAATACTTTTCACTTTATACATGTCTCCCCTAGGCAGTATTATTAGGAAACACTCTATAAACTTCCATTGTTATACAGATGACACTCAGCTATATTTATTATATTTTATATTTAAACCAAATCAAACAAATCATTTAGTCAAACTTCAAGAATGTTTAAAAGACATAAAGGCCTGGATGTCCTGCAATTTTCTACTTATTCTATTTGGGCCCAAAAACCTCAGTTTGTCAGTATGTCTAATCATATAGTTACTTTAGATGACATAACACTGGCTTCTAGCACTACTGTGAGGAATCTTGGAGTTATTTTTGAACATCACTCAACCAGTGTTGAGATGACTTTTGTAAATTGGCGCTATATAATTTAACTGAATTTAATTTAATTTAAAAGTGACAGTAGAACAGACAGTAGCAGTGACTGTAGTGTGATTTATGGTTCATCAGTTTCAGGTTCCACAGTAAAGTATTCAACATTTTAGGAGAATCAACAGCACAGCATCGCATTGTGGGAATGATGGAGGTCACACCAGCAAAACATTAGCAGGTAGACTCTGAGGTTAAACACTAGTATTCAATGTTTGTTTAACGTTAGGTGGCATTATCCAATTCCTATACAGACATTATGTTATTTAGTCAGAAAAACTTTTTATATTAGGATTTTTATGAAAGCAATTTTAATGCTATAGCTACATCATCGAGCATCGATCCATCGTTGACATAGTATTCACTTCACAGATGAACAAACACAACAAACCAAAAAGAAGTTAGCTATTTAATCTAAACCAGAAACCTCTGGTTTAGAAACCTCTAATCTAAACCAGAAACCTCCATGAAACCAACATTAGCCAACTAATGCTAGCTAAGTAGCAATAGCTAACCAATATTTACCAACTAAATTAGCTAACATCAGCTACCTAAACTAGCTATCTAACATTAGCCAACTAATGCTGGCTAACAAACATTAGCTAATTAATGCTAACGAGCTTTAGACAACTATTTGCTAGCTAACATGAGCTGATACTAGCTGACCAACATTAGCTAACTGATACTAGCTGACTAACATGAAATATTGGCATTTGTATTTGTACATTAATCAGATCAATGCCGGCACCACTTCCTAGTGGACATTATTTACCACATGAATACATTTAAAGCTCTGATGCAGTAAAACAACCCACGTGTCATGTTTATATAACTATTTAAGGTCTTGCGATGATTCTGTTGTGATTTCACTATATGAATAAAACTGGATTATCTTTCGTAGCTATGCAGTGTCAGTCTAGCATCGTTAGTTAGGGTTAGAGTCATCAGCAGACTCTTCCTGCTCATGCGCCGAACTGGCCCCAGCTTGGCTTCCTGCTTCCTGTGACGGACTTGTTCTGGTCTCCTTGTGCTGCACCATGTGTCTCCTCATGTTGGACACCTGAGTGAAGCTTTTACCGCAGACAGAGCAGCTGAACGGTTTCTCCCGTGCTCCTCCCGTGTGCTGAGCCATGTGGCGTTTCAGATTTCCTCCCTGTGTAAATCTCACGCCACAAACCGGGCAGCCGAACGGCTTCTCTCCCGAATGAGTCCTCAGGTGTTTCTTCAGAGCGCCGCTCGCAATAAAGCTTTTACCACAAAAGAAGCAGCTGAACGGTTTCTGTCCCGTGTGAATTCTCAGGTGAGCCTTCAGGTTGTGTTTGTGATTAAATCTGTTATCGCACTCACTGCAGTGAAAGCATTTCTGTCCCGGTTCCACCTCCGAGCTCTCCTCTGTGTCATCCGATCGCTCGCTGCCACATTTGTGGCGCCTGAACCCCGACAGCCACGTAAATCTTTTGTCGCAGACGCTGCAGCTGAACTGCTTCTCGCCCGTGTGGACGGCCAGGTGTTGAGTCATGTGCACCTTCTGGGTGAAACCTTTACCACAGAACGGACAACTGAACGGCCTCTCTCCTGTGTGGAGCCTCTGGTGCGTCTTCAGGTTCACCGAACGGCCAAATCTTTTCCCGCACTGGGAGCAGCTGAACGGCTTCTCTCCACTGTGACTGGTCATGTGACCCAGCAGCGACCTCTTGCAGCCGAAGGTTTTACCACAGTCCGAGCAACTGAACGGTCTCTCCCCCGTGTGGATCCTCACATGCGTCTGCAGGTGTTCCTTGCGTCCAAATATTTTCCCACATTCCGAGCAGGTAAACAATTTCTTGACCGGACTCCATCCTGAAAAAACGTCAGGCACTTTCACACAGTTTGAAACAGACTCTGGTTCGCTGGTCTCCTTACAATCACCATCACTGACATTTAACTTATTTCCAGAAAAATCTTTGGTACTGGTACCTGGTCTTAAATGTCCATCTGGACCCGAGTCCCTGTCTGGTTCTAGACCTCCACAGTCCCCAGCACCTTGTTCTAAATGTCCATCTGGACCCGAGTCCCTGTCTGGTTCTAGACCTCCACAGTCCCCAGCACCTTGTTCTAAATGTCCATCTGGACCCGAGTCCCTGTCTGGTTCTAGACCTCCACAGTCCTCTCCTCTCTCAGAGTCTCTGATGTCCTCAGTCTGACTGTGATGAAGCTGTTGATGAGGCTGACTCTTCCTCAGCCTTTGAAGCCGCTCTCCCTCCGGACTGCTCCACAGTCCCTGAGCCTGTGAGGACTCCCCAGCGCATGTGTGTCTTTTGAGCTGATAAAGCCACGTGAACCTGTGGTCACAACTGCTGCAGCTGAACCGGTCCTCCTTGGTGTGAACCGAGAGGTGCTGCGTCAGATGTCCTCCGTGTTTGAAAGTCTTCCCACATAGAAAGCAGCTGAAGGGCCTCTCCCCCGTGTGGATCCTCATGTGAATGTTCAGGTTGTCCTTGCGGCTAAAGGTTTTGCAGCACTCAAGGCAGCTGAAAGACCTCTCTCTGGTCTTTGGCTCTCTGGTCTCCTCAGTCCGAGAGGCCTCGCAGACACACTGATGGCTTCTGAGCTGAGTGTACCAGGTAAATCTTTGGTTGCAGGAGCGGCAGCTGAACCGTTTCTCTCCTGTGTGGACAGACATGTGATAGGTCAGATTCACCTTCTGGCTGAAGCCTTTAGCGCAGAAGGAGCAGCTGAACGGTTTCTCTCCTGTGTGAGTCCTCAGGTGGATCTTCAGATGTGGACTGCGGCCAAACGTTTTCCCACACTCAGGGCAGCTGTAGGTTTTTTTGCCAGCTTTACGTCTCGCAGCTCTTCCAGGGACGTCAATGACTTTCAAGGAGTTTAACGTGGACTGAGGCTCTGAAACGTTGTCTGGATCTGGATTCAAGTTCCACACCGATTCTGTTTGACTGCTCCACAGTCCTTCATGTGTGTCTTTAGAGTAGGGGGGCTCTGTGTCCTCCTGGTCCAGTCCGGGGCTCCTCTGCTCTTCTTTACTCTCTGCCAGCTGCTGGACGTCTGCAGAGAACAGTAACACAAACAGAGAGGTGAATTTTAACCCATTGGTGTTTGGATGATGATGATGAGGCTGAATGCTGCATAACAGGTCCCAGCAAAATACTGGTCCAGTAGAACCAGTACCACCTCAGTACAAAACCTGATGGTGCCACCAAGCAGACAAGGTCTAGAGGACAGTTCTCTGTCTTAATCCTACCTGATCTAACTGCAGCCTTTGACACAGTGAACCACCAGATCCTCTTGTCCACACTCTCTGACTCTGGAACAGCTCTGGTGGCTTCGGTCTTACTTATCTGGTCGAACCTTTAAGGGATCCTGGCAGAGGCACGTTTCTACTCACAGCCTCTCTACTGGTGTGCCACAGGGCTCAGATCTTGGAAAGACATCTTCAACTCAACCTTTCCTATACAGAACTTCTGGTCTTCCTCCTAGACCGTCAATACACCACAACATCAGAACCAACACTCGGTCTTCAGTGATTGTTCCCACTTAGTCTGCCAGAAACCTGGGGGTCATCAATGACGACCAACTGAGCTTTACAGACCACATCTCCTGATGTGCAGGTGCTGGTCATATTCTGTCTGGATTACTACAATGTGCTGTTGACAGTTTTACCATCAGCACCATCAAACCCTCCACATGATCCAAAATTCAGCAGCACGTCTCATCTTTCATCACCTAAAAGGACACGTCACCACTGCTCAGATCTCTGCACTGGTTCCTGTAGCTGCTGCATCAGGTTCAAAGCTCTGACTCTTCCTACAGAGTGGTCGACTCAACGGCACCTGTCTACCTCAACCTGTCTCTCTGAGCTTCCTCATTCAGGTCTAGTCCCTCCACTTTTCCACAACTTCCACTTAAATACACTTAGGTTAAACTGAAAAACGTTCTTGCTCCTACACATCTTCTAGCGGCGCTTTGCTTTAATGTTTTCCTTCTTGACTTGGAGACGAGCATCGTGGGCTGCCACCTACCGAAGCTGCTTGCATTATGGACTCTCAGCTTCCGGTTCTACTACCTGTTCCACCACAGACACTTCTCACCAAGAAGTTCTACCCACAAGTGGCACTTGGCAGGTGTTAGTAACTACCTCCTAGACTGTGTCTAAAATCCAGCGACCACCGGAACCACCTAGACTGTGTCTGAAACCCAGCGACCACCGGAACCACCTAGACTGTGTCTGAAACCCAGCGACCACCGGAACCACCTAGACTGTGTCTGAAACCCAGCAACCACTAGAACCTCAAATGGAAAATACCAACAACATAAGGAACCACTAAATTCACCACAAACACTTGCAGGACCCTAAAACCTTACTGAGAACCAAAAAGTGCCACTAGTCCACCACATTATCTGTTACAGAACCAGTAGAATCTCCATCGAGGTCCACCTACAGGAGGAAGAACCTGATAAATTCAGCACTCCTCCTGTGGACTGTTCCCCCAGTTCCTCTGAAGCTGTTAAGTGAACTGGTTCCTACCTGAACCTTCATCATCTTCACTCTTCACAGGGACTGGACTGAATGGAACCTCCAGTCCTTGAAGCTGCTCCTGACTGCTCCACAGTCCCTCCTGTTCCTCTTTAATGTGGGGGGGCTCTGGCTCCTCCTGGTCCAGACTGCTGCTCCACTGCCGAACGTCATCTCTACTCACCAACTGCTGGACATCTGCAGAGAACAGTGAAAGTTCAGAAAGAAAATCACAGAAACCAAAACCTTCTTCTCAGTCCTGCACAAACATGGACGGTTAGAACCTGATGAAGTACTGACAGAACCACCTGAGAACTCGTCAGTGACAACAAGCTTGATCTAAAGCTACAGTTAGGACATCCTTGTCTGGTTCTGGTTCTGTGGTGAGACCAGGTCTCCATCCCACATCCAGAGGATTTCTGACGGGACCCAGACCTCCCTGTCGGGTTTTGGTTCTGTGGTGAGACCAGGTCTCCGTTCCTGAGGGTTTCTGACGGGACCCAGACCTCCCTGTAGTTCACCTGAGCAGGTAGCTCTGCAGCATCTGTTGCCATGGTGATGTGCTAAGCTAACCGCTAACTGGTTCTCTGTGAACGCGTCACTAGTCAGCCACACCCCGGACACGTCAGACTGACGCCACAGGGACTGAGACCCTACCTGGTGACGTCAGTAAGCGCGCAGCTGACGGATCAGCTGACCGAACCCTGCTACCGTTAGCTTAGCATCGTTAGCAGAGCAGCCGCGTTAGACCCGTTTCCCGCTTTTAAACACACAAACCTGAGGTCCTCCGCTCCGAGTCAGGACCCGAATCCACATCCGGTGCTTTACGGTGTCGGTCCATCTCTGACCCGTCTGTAAGCGGCCTGTCTTTCTGCCGGCATGAACATTGAGCTAACGCTTCGGTGCTAACCGCTGCTACCGACAAACACACGGTCACTTCCGGAGAATCGTTTCAGAATAAAGCTCACTGTCATCCCTGTTGGTCGGTGTGTTGTTCATTGGCTGATTGTGTGTGACAAGGTGATCAGTTTTGTGTCGGTGCTGTCGGTGACACTGTGTCTGTAGCTGTGTGGTGCAGAAAGAAGCCTAACCCCGACATACTGCCACTTCCGGGCAAAATAAAACCACCGCTGCTGCAGCTTTAGTTTAGTGGAATGTGTCACAGGAAGGATCAACGGGAACATGGGTTTAATTCCGTGAGTATAACATGAAAGTAGTTTAATGGAATAAGAAAAAAGAAACATGAGATACTGTAATGATCCTCCACAGTGTGGAGCAGCGGGCGGATCCAGAATCTTATTGTCACAGTCCACATACTGGTTGAAGCCTGTGTGGATCATATCACCTGTGTTCTGGGCTGAGGTCGATAACTTGGTCTCAGTCACAGTTACATGTGCTGAACTGAACCATTTGGAGTTGACAACAAGACCACCTCCTCTTCTGTGTCCCCCTGTCAGTACTAGAGAAGCCAACCAGTTCCAGCGGATTTCTTTTTTCCATCAGTAAGTTCATCAACTCTGAGAATTAGAAAACACCCATAGCACCTGCTATGGAGCTCTGTAATGTTCTGATGGACCACCAGAACCTCAGGAAGAACCTGCCATAAGAAGGCTGCAGAGGTGCAGAGGTACTATGAGTAGATGGAGCTCAGTGTGTAGCCAGGTCAAACAGAGATGGTTCGAAGCTGGAGCTAAAAACTTTAGTTATTATATTAATCAAATATTCTATCGATTATTCAATCGATAGACTGAATAAGACATAATTTATTAATAATTTACTGCAGCAGCAGTGAATGTGTTTTCTTCTGCACTGCTGAGACTGCAGATTATACTATGATATAAGTTATCATAGGACACCACCTGGTGGTTTTAGGACCATTTGAATTGACCCACTTTGAGATATCCACAAACTCTCGGCAGGTCTGGGAGGCAACAAGGACCTGGTTTCAGCTCCCTTCCCTTCCACTGACACACCCGTCCTGAACACACAGAAAGTGAGACTCTGCCTTCGAAGCATAAACCCTAGGAAGGCAGCCGGACCAGATGGAGTACTGGGACGGGTTCTTAAGGACTGAGCTGCTGAACCGGCAGAGGTCTTCACCCACATCTACACCATGTCGCTGTCTACTGCTTCACATCGGCCACAATAGTTCCTGTACCAAAACAGGCAGTGGTGGCATATGAGTGGATGGAGAAAGCAGGAGGAGCTCAGTGTGTCGACTGCTACTGATTCTGATTCTGTTTCTGATTCTGATTCTGATTCTGATTAACTGAATCACTTCTGAACTGGTGAAATGTCAGTCTTTTCAAAATAAAAGAATGAATAATAGAATGTTTTTATGACTTTAGATGTAACTGAAAAGCAGTCTGGACCAGACCAGAACCAGGGAGGACTCAAGGTGACTGGACCCTCTGGACCTGGTCTACAGTAACTGGACAATAATGACATCATTGCACCAAAAAGAACATGTGGAGAGGTGAGATGTGATTGGCCAGAGACGTCCAGGTGTTATTGGTGGAACACCAGGATCAGGTGATTAAAAACCTGGTTCTGTTCTCAGTCTGTGGAACGGACTTTGGTGCCTCAGAGGGTCATCCTCTGTGTGTGATCCTCAGATCTTCACACAGGACTAAGTTGGTTCACACGGTCTGTCCCTTTGCTGCATCCAGTCCGGTCCGGTTCCTGACGGACTCGCTGACATGAAGAATCCATGTGTGTAGAACCTAACGATGTAACTGTGTCAGTCTCTGATTGGAGGAGATCAGTGTGATGTCATTGTGAGGTCATGTGACTCCTAAACCGGACTTAAGAGGATCATCGTGTTCTGGTTCAGCTGCTGGTTTATCCACAGAAGAAGAAGAGACAGAGACGGGTCTGTGGATGAGCAGCTGATCGACCAAGTGATTGACTGACGGCTGCTTGACGGACGGCTGATTGACTGACGGCTGATTGACTGACGGCTGATTGATTGACAGCTGATTGACTGACGGCTGATTGATTGACAGCTGATTGACTGACGGCTGATTGACTGACAGATGAAACCGGACGTGTTCGTGCTGCTAACCGTCTGCGTCTGTCTCCAGGGAGTGGACTGCAGTCTGCCTGACTTCACACCTGCAGCACCTCCCCTGCAGGTAGGACAGATACATGCTGGAAAATAAAACAAACTTTATTATTATTTCTCTACACTTTCCACTCACCCCATGTAAGATAAGATAAGATAAGATAAACTTTATTGTCATTGCAACATCGTACAACGAGATTAAGGTGCCAAACAGTCTGTGCCATATATATATATAGAATGAAAGGAATTAAAAAAGAAAAAAAACAAACCAAAAAAAACAAAAAAACAAAAAACAGAATAAATAATCAGAAACAGTCAAAAGACAAAATAAGACACAAACAACCCTTCAAGTAATCAAAAAACATCACATTGTGCTCCGGACCAGCTCTCACTCCCACAAGTGAGCATACTGTCATAGTTGCAGTACTAGTTTCTATAGTCCGTTCTTTACAGTGTTTAATGTAGTTATTGCAATGGGATAAAAGCTTTTTTTAAATCTGTCAGTTCTAGTTTTGATGGACCTGAACCTTCTCCCTGATGGCATCAGTTCAAAGAGAGAGTGTCCAGGATGTGTAGTGTCCCTGAGAATGGTTTGAGCTTTTTTGAGGCAGCGGGAACTGTGAAGTTCTTCTAGAGGGAGGAGAGGGGAACCGGTGATCCTCTGTGCTGTTTTGATCACTCTCTGGAGAGCTTTCCTCT
>OMLM01016926.1:0-11780 GCA_900302695.1 Helostoma temminkii | reverse complement strand
ATTGCTCTTTTATGTCTAAACTGCGAGGATTTTATTGCCATGGATTTAGCAAAGTGTTTCCTAATGGGTCACTTCAGATATCCCTCCTGTAACAAACTGAGGTGATGACTCTCCACATAGCAACATAGTGGAGTGTGTGTTCCACCGTGTGATGCTTCAGGTCAGTTTGAAAACATGTGTGACATTTTAGTGGCTGAATATTTTTCGTCATGTACTGTGAATACACACAGGCACTCGATGCTTAACTTTTTCCACTTTCTGACATGTTTTGTTTACTTCACAGGGAAATATTTGGCAGATAATTAGTGGAGCAGTTTTGAGTACGAAGAATATGGATTCATCCCTTCTTTAGTGCATTTAAAACCTTTGTCAGTAGTATGTCATGTGTATCGCTTTATGTGTTTAGATATGGTTTTAAAAAAAAAATCTTGACCACGTGTAGTTCATAGTACTTTTACTATTTTAACAGAGCTGTCTCTATTATTTTCTTGAACAACATATTATGGCAATGTGTTCCACCTAGCTATAGCTCTACAAACCACTGATTTCTGATACTTGATTTCACTATGGACAATATCAGCCTTCTTTCTATTGCATATCTTGTCTTGTAAACTTGTAATTAATTAATTAGACAGATTGAGAAATCACATGGTCATGGTCACCATTATATTTCTGATTAAACATAGCAGAGCATAGATGGACCTCTGTTTAACCATTAGCCAGCCCGAACAGTCATACATAATTTAAAATTTTGATCTCTATGAGCACTGTAATATGCAACGTGCAGCTGTATTTTGAGTCTTGATTTCTTTATATCTTTCACTGAGCAGTAATAAAGCCATGTCAGCACTAAGACTCGTACTTGTCTAGTGACATCTGATAACTTTTAAAACTCTCCTCACAACTGACAAAGCCCTTCCCATTTTACAACATTACAAATTTGCCTACTCTAAGATAATATATAATCCAGAGTTATACCAAGCAATTTTGTCTCTTGAACCTTTTCAATGGGTACTTTTTTAATACTCAGTGTCGGTATGGTATTAGTAGTATGGTATGGACAGTATTATTACTATAGACTTTGTTTTGTCAACATTTAAGACCAATTTATTATCTGTTACATTCCACTACTAACTTCAACTCCATATGAAGCATTACATTAAATTTCTTCATTGATAATGCAGCTGCAAACATAGTTCAGTCATCATCATATAGCAATGTGCACCTTTTTCAAAACCATTGGAAGATAGTTTATAAAGACAGAAAATAATAATACTAATAATAGTAATAATAAAAACTGCTCTGAGGTACTCCACAATTACCAGCTCTAATCTCTGACAAACTTCCATTGAAAAAAACTGCTTGCCTTCCCACATGCAGATACTATGCAGAGCTCCATGAATCCATCCATACTATATAAAGACATCATGATTCCTTTAATAAAAAAAAAACACCTGCAACCATTCAACCTTTTCTATAGAGGGACATGACTTTAAAAGACAATTACTTATGCCTCTCTATTTCCTGATGTTAACACTCAGACTTGTAAAGCTGTTGACCAAATTCTGTTTTATGGAAAAAAAAGTATGTCATTATGAATTTCTATGATATAAGTGGTCTCAACTTTCTGAATTTGTCAAAAAAATAATTATTCATTTAAGGTCAAATGGATAAAAAACTCTTTGAGAAGTCCTATTAAGATTTGATTCCTAATTATATATTTTCCTAACGTGATGGCCTTAGTTTCATTTTATTATGTAACTATATCATGGAGAAAATCCCAACAAAGCTCTGGGGCTTCCCACACCTCGTCTGTTGGCTTGGTCTTTGATATATAAACACAACTTGTTGGGAAAAGGTCTGCTACAGTCAGATTGATGTAAATGAGAAAGCTTATTTCCTAATCAGTCTATTTTACATACTAAGTATTGAATAAACAAGTCCAAGTTCTCAAAAGTTAAGCTGTGTCTACCAGTTTTTTGATATTTTTTATTTAGATAATTTTATTCTAATAAGAAAGCTATTGAAGCCTATATGTTGTGCTGTAGGTATAAAGTCATCGTTCAGTATAGTTGCTGTGCTCTTCATGTCATCATTGATCTGTATTGTTTTACAATCAATAAAGATAAAGAGGAAAAAACTCTCACGAGTCTTCAACAGCTTGCCCTCGTGCAGAAAAACTATAGAAACCCCTCCCACTGGCTGAGTGTTTATGGTTGCTATGACGACGCCAAGCTCAGTGGAGCTAGCTTTACTTTGTTTTGCTAAGTTCAGGAAGAACTGAGGTCAGTAAAAACGTGTTAAATCTCCTTAAATATCATGTCTGTATGACCTACTCTGACGAGATATATCCTGCAACACTACGCCCTCATCCAGTTAGTGTTAACACAACAAGTTCTTTAAGCGTTAGCTAACAATAGCTAATGTTACTGTTTTGGAAAAACATTAAGAGTTTTTATTACTAGAAATGTGTGTTTGATACGAAATGTGCTGCAGGTAATATATATATACTAATATACTAACTGTACTGTAGCATTATATGTATTGTGCTTTGATATTAACTGAGGTATCAGCTAATGGTCAGTATAAACAAGCTAACGTTGACGTTAAGTTTTCGTCCTGTAACGTCAAGCTTGAGAAAGGGGAAGCCGTGATGTCTGATCTGCTTAAAGACAAATCCCAAAGAAGAGAGAAGAGGGTAGGTAAGGTGCCTTCAGAGGGAGGCCATGGAGGAAGAGGCAAAGAAACAGCTGGCAGGACAAAGGAGTGAGTATTCTGTGCAAATTATTAGCCACTGTCCTTGTTAATCCATCCTCAGAAATCATTCCCAGTGCAGTAATGTATGTTGTGTTTTTATTTCTTCTGAATATTAATGAATGCTTAGTTGGAAGTCACTCAACCAGTGGAGCATAGCCTGTTTTCTCTCGTTTTTTTCATCTTGATCTTGTCTTTCAGCTCTATAAGTACTGTGTCATACATGGATGAACTAGGACAACATGATGACAATGCTCGTTTGGCTGTAACAATGGAGAATACCTACCAGATGGGTGAGATAACATTCACCTTAATGACTCCACTCCACATCATCATCACTATCTATCTAGGTTCTTTCAGCACACATGCAGTTATTTTTTGAATATATCCCAGGTGATTAATTTTTGTGCTGCAACTTAGTTGCCTTAGTTTTAAGTAAAAATTTGTTTGTAAATTAAGAACATGTACATTTAGTTGTACATGTACAGTCAATGCACTTCCCTTTTCAAAATTATTCAATACATGAATATGATTTTCATGATAGCAGTTACGCAAAAGTCAGTTTTATTGCATCGTGGTATTGTTTTTGTGTTTTGGACCACAGGACCTTACAAACGCTTCCCTGTTGCCGCTGTCACAGACATACTAAAGGATGTACTCACCAGTTACCTCCAACAAGAGAAATATGAAGTAGAGTGGTCTCAAAAAATGACAAAAACATTATGCGAGGTAAATAGAATAAAAAATACCTTGAATACCCTTTAGTTTCTGCTTTATAAGACTTATTTTTATTTTGCCCTCTCAGGTGATAAGAGCTCGTGTGAAGGACCTTATGATCCCCAGATATAAGATAATCGTCCTCGTCCACATTGGCCAGCTCACTGGACAGAGCATGCAAATCAGCAGCCGCTGTCTGTGGGATGCATCTAACGACACATTTGCCTCTTATTCCTTCAAGAACAGCTCTCTGTACGGTGTGGCAACTGTCTTTGCTGTTTACTTTGAGTGATTAACAGACGTTATGTGCAATCTGATAAATACACAGGAAGTTCTGAATTTCTTACAGTTACAAAGAGATTGCTGCTGTTTAATGTATTTATATGTTGTTTATTGTTCCAACTATGAAATGATAAAACATTACAAAGAACTTCTAACTACAATTCAGGTGTATTTAATTATGCTAGCACGGATAAGAAATCACATTATTCTAACAATTGTAAAGATTAGTTTCCAAACTGTTGAAGGATGGTGACAGATTGTTGATGACCTTCTGGGGATGTTTCCCTCTAGCAGAGCATGTTCAGGTCACTTCTTCGACAGCCTAGTTGACAGCACGCTGTTATTAAGGCCTGGTTTTGATCACGCCAATGACGATCTATAGCTCGCATCTGTGTTGTCTTTAGGAGGTTTTGCTGCCTGTTGCCTGCCAAGAGATATCAACCTTTAGTTTATGGACATATTATTAACACTGAAATTATTGATTTAAAGGCAAATTCAAGGCAAAGTGTACTCACCGTCTGGCACAATGTTCTCCTCTGCCGTCAGTCTTCTCCATCTGGATCCTCCACAAGTGAACACCAAAGCCCGCACTAATGCCCGGCCACACAACCTCAGTGTGCTTGTGCTATCTTGTGTCTGTACCTGTGCCATACACAACGCACAGATCAGCATCACAAGCAGCAGTAGGGATCTCATGGAGAAGCAAGATGTGTAGGTACTCTACAGAGATACCTAACAAACGCCCTCTTTTGTTGATTGTCTGAAAGCACCTGCCCTGATCAGCCCCTTTATGTTCAGGCTCCAGTGATGTCACAAACTGTTCCAGGTAAATTCTGAGGAGGTGGTGTGTTATCTTGGGTAACCATCATGTCCTTTCAACAACGGATGTCACCAAGGCCATTCAGGATGTGTGTGGGAATCTAGGCCACAGAGATTGTCACTAATTGACTACATTTTCCCAAATGTTAAAGAGAAAGAATTGCTCTTTTATGTCTAAACTGCGAGGATTTTATTGCCATGGATTTAGCAAAGTGTTTCCTAATGGGTCACTTCAGATATCCCTCCTGTAACAAACTGAGGTGATGACTCTCCACATAGCAACATAGTGGAGTGTGTGGTCACTATCATGAGCATAAATCAGTGATTCTGAGAAGAGATGCCTACATTAACTGGTGCACTTCTCAGACAGAATGGTGGCATGAAATAGAGTTGACTTCAAAACCTGGTGGGACTAGTGACCAAAATTAAAAAAACATAGGTTGTGTTATGATTCTGTCTTTCATCAAAAACTGTACATGCAGCTGTACAGCACTCATCTGGATGACAGTCATAACTAAACATTTTAAACATTACTGTATCACTTCAACTTTATAGTGAATAGGCTTGTTCTTTATGGCAGAAACCCCAGTAACTTTTCTTACTTTTTCACATTTTTCAATTATGTCTTAAATTCTAAAACTGTACATGCATTTATAAGATGCATTTATGAAACTATTGTACTCAAGGTTTTTTATCCACTAAGGGGCCAGCTAGGCAACTGATACTGGGTTTGCCAGCTGACTGCACACTTCCATCATTATCCCAAGCCTAAAGTGTGTATATATGTAAACATACACATAAATAGAACTGGCCTGTCATTCATGTTATTATGTTATGTTATTAGTAACACTTGTACTATGTGTTTTCTTGCAGTGAGTGAAACTGCCTTGTGTGGAATACTACTAACTTTTATGTTTTTTAATACTTAAAAACAAGTAACTTTAAAAAAGTTTTTCCAATAAATTGTGAAGACACCAATAATATGAGTCCTATTAGCCCTATACAGTATTATGATGGGAAAATAAATTGTCAGTGTACTGGTCAAACAGTATGCGCTATGCTCTAAACATTGGTATTTCATCTTCTTCATGAACCTAATAAGAGTGATTAATTTAGATACATTTGTATACGGCACTCAGAAAACTTAGTATTATGTGATATAATATCTTTATAATACATATATGTTGGCGCTCCCCCCACGCTCGTGAAGGATAGTGCTCTTCACACTGCGGGTGGGCGGGGCTCTACATCCGGGAACTATCGCTGACCCCTGACGTGACCCTGCAGGATTGCAAACATGGCGGAGGTAAGAAAGTGAAATAAATATTCGGGAAAAAAATTAATCTACACAGCAGGATTGTTACTGTAGTCCAATGCCGGCATCATTTGTGCGGTGTAGACCTAATACACGAAATTAAGAATCAGCTATTTGCTTTGCTGGGTAATAGCCATTTTTCGACACAAACATGTTTAGTAAAGTTCGGATTTAGCTAGGTTAGCTGCGCTAGCTCTGACGGACGGTGGCTGCGGCGTTAGCAATGTTACTTCGCGGGTTTGTTTAAGAATACTTATCATTATTAACGTTTTTACTTATATGCGTAGGGGTGGCTTCGTTGTTGGGGATGTTTTATGTGCTGTTTAGTTCATTATTGGAAGTGGTTTACACCAAGCATTAACTTGGACACGTTAGCTAACTTAAACGTATAAAAAGAATTAGCTTGCAACTTGTACTTTAAGTTAGCCGGTGGATTCAATTAACCTAGTGAGGACTCGCCAGTTGTAGAAAACTCTGGTTGAGTGCGAGCGGTAAACACCGCTGTACCTATGGCGTTCACATTACTGAGCTGCTACCAATTTTTTCCCGCAGGAAGGATTGATAGTCTTTGTTTCTTTTCTTGTTGAACTGTAGTCAGCACTTAGGGCACAAGGTCGAGCGCGCTTTTTCTCAAGTACCATCTGTATCCCCCTGCCATAAAAGCTTTAATGTGTCAAGCGCTAGGCAGCGACGAAACGCTTCTTATATAACAACATTTGAGACATTTGTTTCTGAAGCTGTTCTCTAACTTTATGTCCCCGTTTTCCTTTTTCCAGCCCTCCCTCGGGAATTCGAGCCCAGGTACATTAAAAGTTTTTCTGTTTTGGGGTTCTTCGGGTTCATGGTTTGAAATCCAAACAGGCATTTAACTGTGTTAACTTTAGTTTTTTACTGAAATGGTTTGAGTAGTCTAAAAGTAATTAAATTTTTGATTTTTAAGGTATGGTCTGTTTATACTTGTGTTTGTAAAACATATTTTTCATAATGATTGTGTAATAATGTCAAAATACGTATTTTGTAAATAAAAGCCAAACGTGAATATATTAGGGTAATTAGGCTCTTATTGAGTGGGGGTTGTATACAGTGTGACACCATATTTTTATATGTTGTCAGAAATGTTTCCATTGTTTTTATATTCTGGTTTTAGTTTCTTTAATATTTCTCAGAGTGGGAGTTTAAATGTGAATTAGATACGTTTTGACATCATGAAATGTGTAAATACTGCAAAATAAAGTGGCATAGCAGGTCATAAGATTTTATACATACCACTCACCTCTACACCTCAGTTTATCTGTAATCTACTTACACGCTATATTCAAACAATATACTGTTTAGACTTCATTGGATTTGTTCTGAGTATCCTTAAGTTCACAAAATTTCATCCTAGATTTGCATTCTCTCCAATTTTTTCCGGTTGCTTTTGTAGGAGGTTCAGCAGGTTCCGATGACCATGATTTTGACCCATCAGCAGACATGCTCGTCCACGACTTTGATGATGAACGCACCTTGGAGGAAGAGGAAATGTTGGAGGCAGCAGATGAGACCAATGCCAATGAAATTGAAGATCTTGCACGGGTGAGTTTTAGTTTATGAGCACATGCTTAGTTTTGTCAGCCCAACCTGAAAGGACAGGAAATTGCAGGGATTTTCTGTCACTTTTCTTATGACAGGAAGGTGAGATGCCTATTCACGAGCTACTGAGTCTGTATGGTTATGGGGGCGGTTCACCAGCAGATGAGGATGAAGAGGAAGAAGAGGAACCTGAGGAGGAAGAAGAGGAGGATGAGGAAGAGGATGAGGAAGAGGACCCTGACAATGATGAAAGCAGCAGAAGCACTGGCGAGTTGAAAAGAAATGAGGTAAGGGTGATGTTACTGTCTGAATTTCTTCATAAATACAGATTGTTAACAGTCAACCAGCATACTGTATGAGACATTTAGCTCTTTTGAAAGTTTTTTTCCCCGTTGATGCTGTGTACGTGCTAACATGGCAACTTACAAAATGAAGCTTGTGCTGCGTAGTCATCAAAGCCTTTTTACTTGTTTTTGTTAATTTAGTTTGGACTATGCTAGGTACTGATAGGATTTTCAATCAGCCTCATATGTTTTGTGGTGTTGACTGTTCTGTGGAAATTCTATAGCATTTGTAATGTTTGTAACTTTTTGTGTGTATTTTTAGGGTGAGAGTGTTAAGAACTCATCATCACAGAGTGATGAGGTCCAGGAAACCTCTGAGGGTCGCACACGCTCAGTCAGGTCCCTTGGTACAGCAGAACTTATTCGTCCCCAGAAATTAATGTATTTTGAAAGTATGTGCTATTCTATAGTTTTTCCTTTTTTTGCACTTTAATTATGTGTGTTGATGTCTGTATTAGAAATGTTACAGAATGAGCTGTGAGATTAGCTTGTTAAATACATATCATTTTGTGTTTCAGGTAATGAAGCAGAGGAAGAGTCAGATGAAGATGAGGACTATGTTCCATCTGAAGACTGGAAAAAGGTACAGTAGAACTTTATTCATCAACGTGTCGGTCACTTGTGTTGTCAAAAATCACATCTGGATTTATACTATACATCAAGATATTTCTTGTAACATAAAGTAACAAATGTCTCAATCAGACACATAAATGAGTTATCTATACTGTATATAGATTACTCATTTATTTAATTTTCAGAATAGGGCTGCACAAATTGGTGAGAGTCATATTCCACAAACAAACACATAACAGGTTGTCAGGTTCACACTTGTATATATATATTTTTTATATTAAATCACAGCATTCTGCAGTTATGTACTCACATTGCAACCACAATGAGATTAGTTTAGAGACTAGTTAAGAATATTTCAAAGAACTGTGCCAATTGCAGGAACACTATGCTAAACTTCTTAAACAGAGTAAACATTTGCTTAGGGAACAATCAGAAATATTTACAATGTAATTGTATTCACAAAAATCCAAATGTGTGCAGAAAATGTACTTTTCATGGCATAAAGCCAGTTACAGTTGATACTGGATCTCTGTCGTTTTTGTACAAGCAAGGGGAGGGAGACGTAGCCTCAATATTATATCACAATATAGAAGGAAAATTACTTGATAGCATTGTTCAGTTGATAATATCAATAATTCAGATAATCAATATTCAGTAATAATCAACAAAGTATAGTAATTGATAGTTATCAATGACTGCAGCTTGCAGGCAGCAGCATTTATTAGATTTTCCATCTGTCTTTTTCAGAGAGCTCATGTCATTGATTGTGTTTTACATGCAGCTTTTCAAGTAGTCTGGGAACAGAGTTTACATGCATTTAGGAAACCTGGTTACTGGAAATCAGTGTATACTGTACTTGAAATCAGTGATGAAGCTATTTCACGTCAGACTTATTTTAGAAGCATTTGGCTCAGATTTGACTTGAAAACTGAAAATTGACAGAAAACGCTGCTTTCTGTCTTTTTATTTTTGGCTGTGTTTGTTTGTAGAATGACAGCGCAGGGAGAGAGGTAAAAAAGAGAGGGACACAGCTGATACACAGTGCAAACTGTCTGAATAAAATAAATCTGTAGTAGTAAGTGACTTATTTAGATTTCTGTAAGGCACTATTGTGTTAGTTTCATTTTCAGTCAGACTTTTGGCAGAGCTTGATTGTAAAAACAAGACTGCATCGCTCCGTAATGATCTTTCCCTTATTCAGCTGTCTACAGCCTTATGTACATCTGCTCTCCAGGAGAAAAAATGTGAAAACTATTGATACTATTGCTGCATTTTTAGAAACTAAATTGTCATCTGAGGCTCACACAATGCTCTCACTCTCAGACATTTGGCTTTTCTTGTTGTGGGGGCTAGGAAACGTAACTCCATTGATACATGATTGCTTTTATAGATCATTAATATTGACAAATGACACTTTTCTATCACTATCAAATTATACCCTATTTCTGTAGGTTTCACATTTATAATAAAGTATTTGCAATTGTTTCTTCCCAACAGGAGATTATGGTGGGTTCCATGTATCAGGCAGAAACTCCTGCTGGCCTCTGTAAATATAAAGACAATGAAAGAGGTGGGTTGGTCTGTTTCCTTTTTTATTTAAGCTGTTTCCTTTATTTTATTTAAGCCTTTCCTTTGTGTATCCTATGTGAGTTATTCAGTGATGCACACAACAGGACAAAAATGCTATTGATGACACAAGGTTGACGTGCTATTGCCTGCTATTCGTGTATTTGTAGTTTACGAAAATGATGACCAGCTATTGTGGAACCCAGAGTGTCTTCCTGAAGACAAAGTAGTGGAGTTTTTGACAGAGGCATCAAGGCGAACAGGAGATGAGAAAGGAGTGGATGCAATCCCAGAGGGATCTCATATCAAAGATAATGAACAGGTGAGATACATCTGTAGTATTGAATATGTATTTAATGATCAATCTGACTATAGTCTGTTTTTCTAATATTGAAATTGTATTAGAAAAATGACAAATAATAAACCATTTATAAGTATTGCCTGTGTTGGCAGGAAGTATGTTCCTATCTGCAATCTTGCAACCTATACAAATAAAGTTTCATTACTAACAAAATTGGGCCCTAAAAGAGGTCAACAAAACATAGCCAAACTTAAAAGACGACTAACTGAACTACAACACAAGTTCTACTATGAACAGAGACCAAACTGACCTGCCTCAGTGACACACAAGGGTAACTTATATACTAGCTGGCCAAACCCAAGAAACACAAGGGGTAAGCATTACTATGACTGAACAGATTACAAACACACACACACACACACACACACACACTAGACAGTTCACCAACCTCTCTACACATTTTTAATACAAAATAAATAACAAATGAATATAATGAAAGTTTTTATATTAACCACAGCAACTAAGTAAATAGCTCCCTACATTTCACTTCCTCCACATTCATCCAAGCACTTGGTACAATCTGGGCCAGGTATTAAAGCCTGAGGAGAACCTCAGTCTAATCCATCCCCGGACCAGCAAAACGGTAACTTAAGAAAAAGAGAATTAAATTAATAAGGTTTAAATTCAATTTCAATTCAATTCAACTTTATTTATATAGCGCCAAATCACAACAAAAGTCATCTCAAGGCACTTTACAATGTAAGGTTTAAGACCTTACGATACAACTAAATGATAAGGAAAACCCAACAAATCCCCCTTTGAGCAAGCACTGGAGAGGAAAAACTCCCTTTTTAAGAAAGGAAGAAACCTCCAGCAGAACCAGGCTCAAGGTGGGCGGCCATCTGCCTCAGCCGGTTGGGGTGAGTGGAAAGAAAGAGAAAAAGAGAAAAGAACAGCAGAGCACACAACCAATAACAACAACAAGCAACAGGCAGGCAGGCAGGCAGGCAGGTAGGATGGGCAGCAACTGAAGACCCGGAATACAAAGCCTCAGGGCCGATGATACCTGCGGGGGAGAGAGAGAGAGAAAGAGAGAGAAAGAGAGAGAGAGAGAGAGAAAGAGAGAGAAAGAGAGAGACAACTACAGGAGAGAGAAGAAACAAAGTTAATAACAGGCAGTGGTGGCGTATGAGTGGATGGAGTAATCAGGAGGAGCTCAGTGTGCCGACGGGAAGTCCCCCAGCAGTCTAAACCTATAGCAGCATAACTAAGAGCTGGACTTCAGAGTCACCTGAGCCAGCTCTAACTATAAGCATTATCAAACAGGAAAGTCTTAAGTCTAGTCTTAAAAGTAGAGACAGTGTCTGCTTCCCGAACATGAACTGGGAGCTGATTTCAGAGTAGAGGAGCTTGATAGCTAAAGGCTCTGCCTCCCATTCTACATTTGGAAACTCTGGGAACCACAAGTAGACCTGCACTCTGAGAACGAAGTGTTCTGCTGGGATGATATGTTACTATGAGGTCTTTAAGATATGAA
>OMLM01016923.1:0-12040 GCA_900302695.1 Helostoma temminkii | reverse complement strand
TTGGTCTTAGCCATTGTAATCAATGAGTTTGGAGTATCTGTGACATCAAAGTCATGGTTGATCTGACTAAACTGACCCTGCCTCTGATTCTAAAATTTGTACTACATATTTTGGAAAATCTAAGGATCAGTACAATGCTTAGATTTTTTTATGCCGTGTTTGAAATTGTATAAGCAAATTATTTTGTTAGGCTATTTTTATACAAACATTCCGAAAGTGTACTGTGTAATGAGTTCATGGCTAGTCAAAGACTGATTTCGGCATTTCCTGCTTATTGTCAACACTTGTTTGTAGATACATAATTAAAAGGAAGTGTTTACATAGTAACACATTTGTTTAACGTCACAATTTAAAGTAACCAACTGTTTCTTCTAAGTCATTGTCCATTTATCTATAAAGTACGAGGAAGAGATCTGAGGCATTATGTTATTTTCTTGGGCAGCCTGCCACATACAAGGCACAACTATAAAATACCTTGTTATTGTTTCACTAGTTTTGAGTGAACAGGTTACATGCTGATTTGGTCTTAGAGCCATCTTTGTACACCCTGAACCTGGACTGAAAGACTACCTGGTGTGGTAGACCCTGGCCTCTGTTGATTTTAGAGCCCATGCTGTCATGATTACGGCCTCTGTGCTGTCTTTCAATCCAGCTTTATTCAGCCACTGATAGGCTTTATCTTCTTTAAAGCATTATTTATCTATCTGCCCGTGGTACATACCATGGTTTCTGCTCTTCTTCACATGAGGTATTCCCTAAACAAGTCAGCACTTTGCGTCATTTTCCTGATGTACTCCTCAGTCTTTGTTGCCTCATCCCGGATGCCTAGTCCTTAGCCTCCTTCCTTCCGCTTGTGCTAGATTTGGGATGATACCATGAAACCATATGAATTTTAAGGAGCTTCCTCATTTTTATGTGGTAGTTTTCTCCTCTTTTGGCCACCTTATTATGCCAACGGGTTATTTGATGACTGGAAATGAGTTGCTGTGGCCCCTTCATGGTTCCCATTTGCCAGTGGGATTCCAAGGTTCTTGTAGCTGTCGTCAGCAACTGCTGTTGTGAATCACCTTACCTCTATTTTTTGTCTAAGGTCCATGGCACTGTAGCCAACCTCCCTGGAAATGGCCAGAAGAGGAAAATTGATGAGAAATTGAAGAGATGGATAGTGCAACTATAAACTATAGTCTACTTCTTCATGAACAACTTGATCCTTGTTTCACTTACAGATGATTTAGGGCTTTTTAATGTTTAGGCAAACCTAACTGTAATGTGTAATACTATGAGACATGTTGCACAGTTAAAGATGTTTAGGACAACTTAGGCATCTTGAACACATTTTAATCATGTTTTAAACTTTTTTGGTCTTCTTCTGCTTCTTCTTCTGTTTATTCTAGATCTGTCTAGAAGCTTTGGCAGCAGTTTCCAGACAATATGCACTGACTCACTAGAAAATTACATTCTTGTTCCAAATTCCATGTTGCTGGAATGATTCTCTATAGACGTGCATCTCCAAGTATTTTAAAGGGGCCATTAGATGCAAATGTCGCTTTTTACTAGTTTTTGAACATATATTGAGGTGCCTGCCCTGTGTACTGATCCCACACAGTGTCGTCCTTGTGTGCATTCTTTGTTTGAAACCTCCTGGTCTAACACCTTGTTTTGGATGTAGCCCTAGGGTAGTATTGCTCTCAATGTGACTCTAAGGCAAACATTTGGTTGTGACTAAGTGGTTTTGTAGGTTTTGTATTTTGAATGAGTCCCATCTCATCTTGTCTTGCATTGAATCAGCCATTGTTGGTTGCTACACAGTGATTTCTTTAAAAAAATGCTCTGCTTTCACTATGGCAGTGGGTAGGTCTAAAAACACCCCTTGGCAGAGGGGTCATGGTTACCATGGATGTGTAAGCCAGGAACATGGCATACCCCAAAACCATGCAATTCATGGATCCCATGCTACAGACAGGGTGAGAAGTGGCCTGTGAAAGTTGATTCTCATCCATTTCTAACCACATTCTGTCACAGAACTCCAGAGACACCATTTTAACCACTGAAAAGGTATATTTCACATTTAAACATTTTAAATATTACTGCTGCGCCAAATCTAATACAGTCTTTTGTAAATGTTACAAAGCAATTTATCCCAATTTCTAATGACATTAAAAACATAAAAAACACTTACAGTAATGCAATCTAGTACAACTACATCACCATCTATGATCTCCATAATAAACATGATATGATATTAACACTTTATTTGTATTGTAATTGTAAATTTGGCAAATGTTTATTTCTTTGCACACATTTTGCACACCTGTCTATTTTTTCCCATTTTTCTTACACCTTTCTGTCATTTGTGTAGCTGTTGGTAACAACTGAATTTCCCCACTGTGGGATCAATAAATTTGTCTTATCTTATCTTATCTTATCTTATCTTATCTTATCTTATCTTATCTTATTTATCCCTCTGGGGTCATAAGATTCTACACTGTTTTGACATGTTGACATTTTCTGCTGCTGGTTAATAGTAAAACTATAAATAATTGGCTGTAATTAATGAACAGTATTTTCTCAACATAAAATATGATCATATAATAAAAATCACTTGTGCCTTTTTTCACTCCAAAACAAGAACATGGTCATGGCTGATAAAATTATGGGCCCATAATTGCCCATAATTTTATCAGCCATGACCATATTTATGAATTAAGAATGGACAGTTTGTCTATACACTTAATAACCAACTGGACAGCCTGCTATGTACACAAATGTTAATTTATGGAAGTCCACATGTATGGCAATTTTCTACTTTTACCTTTACTTCTACTTCAGACAAGAGGATGGACCTAAAATAGTATAGTTTTGGTTTCCAGTACCGATGTACAAACTGCCTTCTTCCACCTGAGGAATATCACTAAGATTAGAAGCATCCTGTCTCAAAATGATGCTGAAAAACTAGTCCATGCATTTGTTACCTCTAGACTGGACTACTGTATTTCACTACTAATAAGATGTCCCTGTAACTGCCTAAAAAATTAGTAAGAGAGATCACATTTACAGTGAAACCTCAAACTGTAGGGAACATGTTGGAAATATGATTGTTTGGCTACATGTAGTAATTTACGGAACACTACAATCTCTATGTACTTTTTTGTTACTGGTGTTTACACTGAAACTAAAGTGAAACCATGCATGCAGTGGATATAAATAGACTTAATATTAACACACTGTAAGAGTAAAAGAAATTCCTTGAGACATTTATCAAATTACAATGTGATTTATGTGCCAAAGGAGACTAGCTTGAGGTTACTTCCTTGTTCCTGGCCAGTTTCTAGTTTGTCTTCCGCCCATTCCTATCTATATCACAGGTAGACACAAGTCAGTCACAGTCCACCGACAGTATCTGCTTTTTTCACCTTTATCTTTGTAAGTATCTTTTTGACTTTGATGTTTTAATCCCATGTTCACAGATGTTCTAGTAGTTTGGATGTAAACTGCTGTACCTGCTCCAACTCTCTAACACATTTTCATATATTTTAGGAGACGCTGAACCAACAGGTACTGTACAGACTGTTTCTGTTTATTGATCATGTTATGATAATGATCATTGTGATATTAAATGTTATGATGATTGTTAGATTAATTGTTATATTGTTATCCTTGTCAGACTCACAGTAACTAAAGGTTCAGATTTGAATAAAACTGATTTGAATGCTCATAGTAGGGAATTTGTCTTTATCTTTCATCCACATAGTAACACCATGTTCAACATAATCAAGACTACAGGTAAGAAACACTGATCAACTACATGCTTCCTTAAAGGCTTCACCAAACCCCAAAACTCATATGTATCTATAATGGGATCCAGTCATGCAGACAGTGTCAGTGTAGTTATCCAGGTGTTGGTCCGAGCTTTCTGTTCGCACATCAGCACAGTGAATATCACTAGAATTTTTTTTCGCTTTGAATGTGGAGAAGCTGACTGTGTGAAGTCAAACTGAGAGAATAAATTAAAGTGTTAAGTAAATTTGATGTATTTGCATTTGTTCCACTAAAAGATGTCAGTGAGTACAAACAAGTTCTCCATAACATTACAATATTATAGGAACAGTGTGTTTTTTAAGGCTTTGAAAAGAAACATGTAATTGCAACCTCTTTTTCCAGAAACAGTTGCCCTAGTACTATGTGGCTTATTAAGAACACTGGACACATTGTTTCTAGATACACTGTTGTTCCTTGCATCTTAACTTCCTGCTTCATACTTGGCACCTCGACATTAACTCATTGAAACTCCTTGATGCCACAGGAGTGCGACTGCCTGTTGGAATGATGTTGTCAAAATGGCTGGTTACAGAGAACCTCATATTTTGATTGACTTCACGAGTAGTGATGCACAATCTTAAAACAGGACATAATTAACATGAATAACTCATTTTGGTATTTTCAAAGTAAATACATTCATTCATTCATCTTCTATACCGCTTAGTCCCCGCAGGGGTCACGGGAGTGCTGGAGCCTATCCCAGCCAGCATACAGGCGAGAGGCAGGGTACACCCTGGACAGGTCGCCAGTCTATCGCAGGGCCACATATAGACAAACAACCATTCACACTCTCACTCACACCTACGGGCAATTTAGAGTCCCCAGTTAACCTGACTGCATGTCTTTGGACTGTGGGAGGAACCCACCCAAACACGGGGAGAACATGCAAACTCCACACAAAAAGACCCTGGGCTGACCCCGGGAATCGAAGTAAATACATTTATAGCTAATATTATCAAAAACATTTGTTGTTCTGATTTGAAAGAATAATTTCTTAAAGTTCACTCAACTCATTAAATTAGGTTGAATATCTGCCTAACTTTCCAGCATGCATAGTTTGAATAAATGCTCTTCTAATAATGTCCTTTTTAGTTGTTTAATGAAAGCAGTAATAGTTGAAAGATGCCGAGTGTCTTTTATACACCTTGATAATGGTTGGTGTTGATCTAGGCCGGGCTGTGTAGTTGTAACCAGCTCTGTATCATGGATGAAGAAAAACTTGGTCAGTGTCTGTGGGCAGTTTGGGAACTTATGCTCAATTTGTGAGGCAGAGGATGTCAGAAGAGTCAGAAGATCACACACAACTAGTCATGTACAGTAAAAAAAGTCTAGACATATATGACGTCTGCATTAGAGTCACCAGTCGAGTTGTGGTAAAAACTTTTATAGTGCCTGCATATTGTCATATTGTCATATCTTCATACTTAGAAAGTAGATCTGAAGTATTAAATGTTGTGATCTTCTGAACCCAATACCAAAGGCATACATTTTATCATTATTTTTTCAGTAAACATTTAAATTTATACAACCAGAAGTCCAAATCAGTGCACTATGGTCTCTATAGTATTATTAATTTTCCCATTTCCTTGTACAAGGATGACACATGTTTATGTATTGGATCTGCAGACTGTATCTCAGTCCACAAAAATTTGGCCACACTAAAAAAAAGACTGTTATAGTATATTGTTAAAGTATATTTCCTGCAGTAGTGGAAAACAGCTGAAGGTACAGTTACAATAGATTTGATGTCAAATGACAGAACAACTATTGTGCACACTGGTTCTCCAAAGCTCTCTAAATGGAAAAATTGACAGGCCATTTGGTACTACTAACAGTAAAATGCATGTAGCAAATTTCATAGTTACAGTTTAGAATTTTTAGAATATCTTCATCTGACTTGTTGTTATAAGCGTGTCTCTCACTCCCAAGAAGTTTTTGTTGCTACTTGTTTTTGTTAGTGAGGTTTGAGTTTTTCAGATCTCAGTATGGCCTTGGTGATATGAACAGAGCTTAAGGCTTTAACATGTTCAGGGGCCAGTGGTGCACTGGTTAACACTGTCACCTCAGAGCAACAAGGTCCTGGGTTTGATTCTGGCGTCAGCCATGGTCTTTCTGTGTGGAGTTTGCATGTTCTCCCTGTGTTTAGCACTCCAGCTTCCTCCCACAGTCCAAAGACATGCAGTCAGGTTAACTGGAGACTCTAAATTGCCCATACTGGGACTAAGCGGTTCAGAAAATGGATGGATTTCTTTTGTTTGTTTATTGATTTATGTAAGTAATGCTGACCAAGGCTTTCATTTTTAAGGTATATGTTTGATCATCGCCAGCATGGGTAAGTTTATAACATCCATTACTTGTTCTTTTTACACCTGTTGCACACCTTCATCAAAAACCTCCCAACAGGTTGCATCTTCAGAGAACGCTGTCGCCAACCCATCCCCACACCAGCACCCAATTCCAGTACCACGATTCTCAATACCACAGCAGCCACAAGCTCAGCTTCCACTATCACTACTTCTTCAACTGCAACTCCCACTACCACAACCAAGACCCCCTTTACTACAACTCTCATAACCACGTCTCCCACCACCACAACTTTATCAACCGCATCTCTCACAACTGCGTCTTTCACTACCACACCTCTCACAACTGCAACTCCCACTACCACAACTTTCACAACTGCATCTCCCACTACCACACCTCTCACAACCGCATCTCCCACTACCACACCACTCACAACCGCGTCTTTCACTACCACACCTCTCACAACTGCGTCTTTCACTACCACACCTCTCACAACTCCGACTACCACTACCACAACTTTCACAACCACTTCTCCCACCACCACAACTGCCACAACCGCGTCTCCAACTACCACAACTCTCACAACCCCCACAACCACGCTTATAAAAGATTTCTGTAAAGGAAAGAGTAATGGAACTTACACCAACCCAAACAACCCAAATTCTTTTTACATGTGCTCCAATGGGCAGCCCTTTATCATAAAATGCCCGGGAGATTTGATCTACTTAGAAAGCAGTATGCGCTGTGAATGGAGCACAACTTCACAACCAACAACCAGAACCTGATCTTGTTGAGCCACTGGAAGTTTCTATAATGGAAAGGTTAATGGGAATAATGCCATTCCAAGCAACTTTCTTTTTACAGTGTTCCAATGTGGTGGCCAACATTGTATGCTGACAAATAGGTTTAATCTTCAAGACAAGCTGTACCTGCTGACCCTGTCACCCTGTCACCATTACACCAATACATAACTCAAACAACTTGTACTGCGTAGGCGCATTTAGTTTCTTGGTAGGGCATGTTAATGTATTTGAACCATGTGGACATACATGTCCTTGTTCTGTTTTCAGTCATTGTTTAATTTGACATGTCTTCACTGTTGCATAAACATTGTATGTCAGTGATACTGCACCTATTGCTTGCTTCTCTATATTTAGCCTTTGCATAACATTACTTCTCTTAAACATTGATATATTTATTGCATTTTGTATATTAATAACTTATACACTTACACTGTTCTGAGAAAATGTATTTACCCCCTTGCCCCGATTTAATTATTTTATTTTATTTTATTTATTTTGCATATTTGTTAGTGTGTGTAATGTTAGTATTACAAAAAGACAACTCAGGGAAATACAAAACAAAGTTTTTAAATTATTATTTCATTTATTAAGGGAAAAATTATGCAAATACTGCACTTTTTCACAGCACTGTATACTTATAAATCAATATACTACATGTTGCTAAACTAATGAATTAAAATGTTTTTTTTTCTAGTTTTGGTATTCTGCTTGTTATTACTTGTTCCCTGTCGTCCATACAGGAAACAAGTTGGTACCCTTCTGTTAAAGAAAACTCACAATGGTCATTCAAATAAAGTGAATCTGTAAATGAATATTTACTATTTGCTAAAATTAACTAATGAAAATCAGACATTGCTTTTAAATTGTGGCTCAACAGAAGCATTTTAAAAATCTAACAATGAAACTGGCCTGGACAAAAATGATGGTACCCTCAACTTAATATTTTGTTGCACAACCTTTTGAGGCAATCAAACAAACAATCATCAAACAATTTCTGTAACTCTCAATGAGACTTCTGCACCTGTCAACAAGTATTTTGGTCCACTCCTCATGAGCAAACTGCTCCAGCTGTCTCAGGTTTGAAGGGTGCCTTCTCCAGACTGCATGTTTCAGCTCTTTATTCATACTTCACCACTTCAGAATAGACCCATTGTTTTGTTCTTAGCCATTCTTGGTGTTTTTAGCTTTCTGACACTAGGCAGCACATTTTGTTCCAGCATGCCTTGGTAAACTGATTCAAGAAACCCTGTGTCAGATGCAACAAAGCAGCCCTAGAAAAAAACCAAAGCCTCCTCCATGTTTTACAGTAGGTGCAATGTTCTTTTCTTTGTATGCTTCATTTTTGCATTGTTATTTCAGTGAGCATTGTGAATTTTTCTTTCTTTAACAGAAGGGTACCAACAATTGTCTTTGTGTCTGTACATGACTGGTACTCAAGGAAAAGTCAGACAGAGCTGATTAAGCCATTACAACATTCTTTACTTGTGGCACAGTGCTTTACAACCTGTGTAGTAGCATATGTGTGTGTGTGTGTGTGTGTGTTTTTGTACTGAACTTTGTAGAGTATGCTGGGAGTTCACCAAGGATCTGAGGGACTGAGTAACTCATATATCCATCTATCGTCTATGCTGCTTATCCCATTAAAGGTTTCAGCAGTGCATAGACCATCCACCTTCTCTACTGCCTCTCAGTTCCTCTAAACTATCACTTTTTAAAAGTTTTACACCATTTATTTTCAGTACCCTCTCAAGCTAAGGCCGACCCAAAACTTTCTATAAGTAAAACCTAACGACAGCCAACAACAAATCACACACAACAATAAACCTGTGGAGCCTGTGAGATTGCCTATTCCATTGCATTCTTCAGCCTGTTGGCCAAACCTTTTTTAGATAGAGGAGTTTGTGGTTGACTCAAAGAGTAAAAGGTGCACAGGTCCTGTAGCTGCAAAACAAACCCAAATTTTCACCCCTCTATCACTGTGGACAGTGGATATGAGGTGTTTTTGCTATAAATATGTTTGGTTTTCACCAGACATGGCACTAAGCATTAAGGCCAAACTATTTCATCCTGGTCTCATCTGTCCATAGGACATTGTTCCTGAAGTCTTGTAGTTTGTTCAGATGCAGTTTTGTGAACCTCAATTGTTCTCCTGGCTACCTTTCCAAATAAACTACACTTCTGTACTTCAGTATTCTTTTAACTGTGGTGTCAAGGAATTTAACATTGAACATGCTCAGTGAGGCCTGTAGGGTCTGAGATGTAGTTCTATGGTGTTTTTGCGTGGTCTGACTTTAGGGCAAATGTGCAAGGTTGCCTATTCCTGGCGATATGGCAACTGTCTTGAATGTTTTCCACTTAATAATTTTTCTCACTGTAAAAAGTTGGTTTTATAGCCTTTTCAGAATGATGTGCACCAACAACAATACACCACTGTTTATTATCCTAAATAAAAAAGGAATGCGCTAATGTGTGGGCATAGGGGGCGCTCTTTAGATTTTTCCTCATACTATTCTGCAATCTTTCCTGTTGTGCCAAACACATCATGAACATGTCTGTATCTTATGATTGACTATTATTTATAATAATCAAAAATCCTGTACAATACAAAAACACTGTAGGATCAGATTAGGAAGCAATGTTATTTAATGTTGTACTCCAAAGACACACTCCAAAGACAAGACAGCATTTCACCCCCAGCCTGACTAGGGGGGTTGTACTGTATTTATTATAGATCGAAGCAAGAAAGAATGTTTATTTTTTTAAAAAGTCTTTGGATGGATAAGAGCGTGGTTGTGTAAAAATTGTACAGCCAAGACTTTTCTATTCACAGAAGCACTTCAATCTTACTGCATCACCTCAATGCAAAAAATGGTGCAGTGAGCACAGGCACCAGTGCTAACATTTGTGTCGACAGTCCCGGTACAGATGTTGTCATTTAAAGCGTCACCCTGGTGCATGAAATGGCTACTTTTACCACAAATGCTCGTCACTTTTGACGATGAATGCGCATTTAAGAGATTAAGTACAATATGGTACAACAAAAGCTTGCTAGGTTATTATTTGTAGATATTCATTTCACTTTAAACTATGCAATCTAACTTAAGTATTTACATTGCCTTTATTAGAAGGATTTCATCGAAGTACCGATTAATACTCGTTCTGTGCCAATCTGCTATTTCAGAAAACCCCTTGTTTCATGCTATGCCCAAATGGGCCTTATGGGTCAAGAGTCGCCTACCAGACAAGCACCAATGAACTCCACTCCCAGGTTTGGTTCCGGTAAGCTGCCCTAGTTTCACTTGATTGGGTACGGTCTTCTTTGTGATGGCTGACTGAATGGCTCTTTGTTTGGTACCTCCTCTTAGAACGCTCTGCCTTGGAGCTAAAGCAGTCACCAGAATCATCTGGGCATGCAAACTCCTCCACCATCTTAAAAGGCCCCACTAATGTTGTACAATAATAATTTTGCTTTATTTCTTAAGAACATAAAGGCATTGACATTGTTAAAATATGTCTTTCACTTTCCTCTTTACAGTCTAATTGACATACATTTGAAATTTGATTTCTGACATTTACACTTCAAAATTGACTGATGTGTTTTTTTATGAATAAAATAACTTTGTTTTGTTATAGGTGTCCTTATTCTGCTTGTTATTTCAGTTATCTATATAGCACAACATCACAAGTCATCTCAAGGCACTTTACAATGTAAGATTTAATACAATCATGTACCATTAGGTAAAAACCTAACAAATTCCACTTGAACAGAAGTAGGAGGCAATGGAGACTCCTCTTAAAGGAAGAAATCTGCAGCAGAAAAAGACTCTGGGTGGCTGGCCATTTCCTAGACCAGTTGGAGTGATTGAAAAGTAGGGTGGAAAAAGAATAGCAGTTACGAACGGGCAGATTGTTGGGGCCAGTAACTGCACATTGGAAACCCACAGCTCCAATTCCAGGATATCTGCAGAAAGGTACAGAGAGAAGAGTTAACAATATGCAATGAGATTAGAAAATCTCAGTGTATTAAGGGAGGTCAATGTGCTTAAGCTCTCGATGAATGAAATCTTCTAGTTGGAATACGATGAGAACATAATAACATAAGAATGATCAATGGAAATCAAAATTATTATCCCACGGATTCAGGATTCAGAATCATACTCAAAATAAAAGTGAAAAAGTCAGATCACAGGCTGATCCAACTTCTGTGGATATTACTCAAGACAATTAAAAATGAGGCTCAGTAGTGAGGGCATGCTCCTGATGATCTAGAAAGTATACTATAATTACATCACTAATAAACTATCAGTGTATATAAAAGTCTGATTGTAGCATACTTTAAGCATACTTTTATAAACTAAAAGTTGGCCAATTTAGTTCCAAGAAGTATTAAAATATGATTCTTGTAAGTATACTAGAAGTACATAGACATAAGAATGATTATTATACTTTAAGTGTACTTAAGTATACTTGAAAAAAAAATATACTCTTGTAAGGGAGATATTGAATGAATATCTGGAGTAAAATGATTCTGATAAGAAAAAACTAAATAATCTCAAAGACGTCCTCAGTTCTGACTGACTGGTTTGGAGGTCCAGGTGTTTATCATCCACTAACAATACAGTTGCCACGGCCTTCCCAGACAGAACAGCCATTCACAGTGACAAGTGACTGACAACACACGATGGCCAAATTGAACATAATTCACATGGGACCACAACGACACCACAGAACTTAAATAATCACAACCAGCCACTAAGAACCAATGAGAAGTGAGACATCTTCAAGAAACGTGCAGCTGAGTAGCACCGAGCACCTTTTAGAGTAAAAAGATGACGTCGCTTCAACGCAACATTCAAGACTTAGTGAGAATTAAATCACAATATGATAATATGGTTGATTCTTAACTTCTTCAATTCTGTACTTAACCTAAATGCTTTGTCAGTCAAGTCTCTGAATGTGAACGTCTCCTTTTGATTTGTTTGTAGACACAGTTTAAATGAAGAACATCAAAGATTCAGGTTGACAGATAAAAGTTTTCTTCCTTTTTCTTTTCCTTCTAAATGTCTGTGAAGAATGAGGAACAGAGATGATCTCTGAGAGAGCAGCAGCTGACA
>OMLM01016912.1:0-13271 GCA_900302695.1 Helostoma temminkii | reverse complement strand
AGTAGCAGTAATAGAAAGTAAGAAGGAAATAGTATTATCAGTATAACAGTTTTTGTCATGTTGGTGTCTTAGTTGCGTGTATTGTTGTGTATTAATGTGTATTTTTGTGTAATAATATGTATTGATGTGTATTATTATATATTCGTGATTTTTTACGTATTTTTGTCTCAAAGTTCGTGTAAAGAGGAAACTGCGTTGTTGTTGTTGTGTCTGCTGCCCCCTGCTGGACGGTCATCACAGCATCACATGTTCAGAACCAGAACCAGGACCAGAACCAGAACCACCAAACCCAGCAGGAGACTGTTTCACCGAGGTTTAACCTGTTTCTAAAACCACAGTGTCACAGCCAGTGATCAATATTATTATTATTATTATTATTATTATTATTATTGTTGTTGTTGTTGTTGTTATTATTGTTATTGTTGTTGTGTGTCATCGCCACCAGGAGGCGGAGCTCTGCGTGTGTGTGTGTGTGTGTGTGTGTGTGTGTTTGACAGTCAGCGGTATTTACGGTGCTGCAGACATCACGTGAACGCAGCAGAAACACACACACACACACACACACACACAGTCTCCGGTTACCGGGGTTGTGTCAGATGTTTCTATTTTTCCCTCCGACCCGGAACTGCTCCGCCAGAGACACAGCAGAGACACAGTAGAGACACAGTAGAGGGGACCGACACAGGCAGGACGGTCCACTCCTCCATCTGACTCCGCCTCGCGCTCCTCTCTGCACCGATCCGGTAACAACAACCACCGACCGTTCTGCGGGTCCGGACCGAGCCGGACCGAGCCGCAGCCGAACCACAACATGTCCCTGCAGCTTCCTCCGTGCGTGATAGACTGCGGGACAGGGTGAGGACACACACACAGTCTAAAGAGTGTGACGTCATGTGTGTTTTTGTCATCATGTATGTAGAGAGAGAGAGAGAGTGTGTGTGTGTGTGTGTGTGTTGGTTGGCATTAAAGGACCAGTTCAGCTAAAAATCTAAAAACAGGTGAACTAGAGCAGAAACGTCATCATCATCATCATCATCATCATCATCAACAACACAACTAATCATCCTGATTCTCCACACAGACCCAGAATGCAGGTCTACAGAACTAGGACAGTTTGAAAATAGAACTTGTGGGGGGACAGGCAGAAACCTGTTCCAGTGCCGAACCACTGGACCAGATAAGAGGCAGCGATGAGGGTGTGTGCTGGGTCTAGTTAGATCCCGATCCTGTTCCTTATGTGTGATTAACCTGATGTGGGTCGTGTGTTCTGTTCAGGTGTGTTGTTATGTGTCTTTGGTTTTATCATCTGGACCGGAAACGTAAAAAAATCTCCAGAACCAGACTCTCCCAGCTGAACCCCTTCAACCAAACTTTAGACTATTTAAGGAAAGTGAATCCAGTTGAACTTCTAGGCAGCCGTGGTTTATAACGACCTACGAAACAGTGGTAGTAACACGTTTTTAAGGTTCTTCTTCTTCTTGGACATTGTTAGAAACCAGTTAGTAAATCTTTCTATACTGGTCATACTGGGCTGAGGAATTAGTTTTATTTTCAGTTCAGTCAAATTAATCTGATATGAGACACTCAGCTTCTCTATTCTGTGTCTCAGTCTTTCTCATATCAGGTATTTCCATATGGAAACGACATCCTGCTATCATCTGTGTGCGTCTCTGTCAGGACCAAATGTTGATCGGTCTATTCTGGTCTGAGTGCGTGAATGTGGGACAGCTGCAGGAAGCAGAACAGCAGCTGAAACTGCTCAGTGAGAAGTGACGTTATTTTCTGATGTGTCAGAGAGACACAGCCTGGGAAGATAAAAACCTGGTAGTTTAATTAGCAACGAGATCTGGCTTCAGTTAGATTAATGATAAAAGTAGTTATTGCAAATCAAGAAGACAGAAAATGATCAGCAGCAATACAGCCATCGGTGAAAAGCTGGAACCAAACTGGCTGTAATCTCTGTAAATAACTGTTTGTTTCCAAAGTGCCACAGAAACACGTAAACACACAGAACACGCTAAGTAAAAACATCATACATACAGATGATCAGTTTGTGACTTCTGTTCAGTCTCTTCAAGGTCACGTCTTGAAAATGTTCGAAATGTCCAACCAGCATTTTAGAACACGTTTTATACTGTGACTGTGAAAGTCAGTAAACGGCACCTGTTGGACAGATGGTGGAGATGATCAGAGTCATAGTCGAGTAACCGTGTAGTACCCGCTACTGTCATGTCATGTAACTGTCATGTTTCTCATCTGGAAGTTCCAGAGGTAAAAGAACCACGCGAATGACAACAAACCAACATCCAGAGACCAAAGTAAGGACATGAGAGCCAGACACTGGGACACGTCCTGGACTAACAATGTGTTTTGTGTGTGTCTGCAGGTACACAAAGATTGGCTATGCTGGAAACACAGAGCCCCAGTTCATCATGCCGTCCTGTGAGCATCACATAGATACACAACGACCTGTAGCACCTGAAGCACTGCAGTGGTATACGTAGTGTTTTTGCCTATGACCCTGTTCTGACTCTGGTACTCACCAGGCATCGCCATCAAGGAGTCGGCTAGCGTTGGGGAACAGGCACAGAGGAGACTCGTACGAGGAGTTGATGATCTGGACTTCTACATCGGAGATGAAGCCATAGACAAACCCAACTATGCAACAAAGGTAGAACCAAAACACTGTTGTTGTTATGGTGTTTTCAGATAGGACGCGGTGGGCGAAGCATGGGCGTTCTGCTGAGCTAAACGCAGCACAAGACCACAGTTGCTTTTCTGGCAAGTCAATTCAGTGCTAAAATTGCAGAGAACCTAACAGCTTCCTGCAGATGGTTCCGTAGAAAGGTAGAAGAAGTAGAAAGTTGGTGCTCATTTTTGTGAGCCTCGGTGCTAATCTCCTCAATAAGCTGTCATATTGGTCCACCTGAAAACGCTGCTGGGGTACAGTTGGTCGCCTAGTAGCTGCCGCCCACGAGCTGTGTGTATGCGTTCTTTCCCCCCGCCCACCCTCCTATCTAAAAACACCATTACTAGTGATGAGATCTTCCACCACTGTCATCATCACCATCTTCTGTGTAGTGGCCAATCCGTCATGGGATGGTAGAAGACTGGGATCTGATGGAGAAGTTTATGGAGCAGGTCATCTTCAAATACCTTCGAGCTGAACCTGAAGACCACAGCTTCCTCATGGTATGAACACAGAAAGGTGCTGCTGCTGTGATTACCTCTAGTTTAAAATACTCTTAGCTGTGATTTAGAGACATGATTTTCATTAGCAGCCAAGCAGTGTTTTAGGGATCCTTCCAGAGCTCCTTGAGGTGGTTGCAGAGGTCATTAAACAGATAGTGTGGACCGTTTAGACTTTTTAAGGAGGTTTTACAGTCCCTGGTAAAGTTGTAGAGTTTCTTGAGGGGGCTATAGGTTGGGACCATTTGAGTGGGTGCACAGATGACTTTAAGAAGGTTACGAAGGTTCTTGTTAAGGTTGACGAGATTGAATAGGTTGCAGATGTCCTTGAGGATCTTCTAGAAGCCTTTCATGAGGATCTTGGGTTCCTGGAGGTCACAGATGAGAATGAGGAGGCAGCAGAGGTCTAATTGAAAGTAGAGTCCCTGAGCAGAGCGGGTGTCCTTTAGGAAGAGTACCAGTAAGAACATGTTATGGTGGTCCTTTAAGTTGGTCCCTGACTGAGGTGTTTAAGGTAGCATGTTTTTATCACACAGGTGACAACCAATCACAGAGCAGCATTCTCTGTCCTGTGTTACAGTGTGTGTGTGTTTTTCTTTTTCTTGTGTGGACAACTGTTGTTCAAATACTATTCTCACAAGTTTAAAGCGGGTTTTCAGGGTTAAAACATGGTTAAGATTAGAATTAGGTTATTGTTATGGTTAGGGGAAATAAATCTATCTCAGTGTCTCTCCCCGCTTTGTCAGACAACTAGGCAGTTTGGTGTAGGGTTAGAGTTAGGGGTTAGGGGATAGGGAATGCATTTAGTGAAGCAGTGTTGTCAAATGTTCAAAGAGCGTTTTCTGGGTTAAGGTGTGTGTAGGTTAGAATTGGGCAGGCTGTGGTTAGGGTTAGGATGAGGTTAGGGTTAGGGGCTAAGGAATACATTTGGTTTTGTAGTGTCCTCACAAGTACAGTGAGACAGACGTGTGTATGTGCAGACCGAGCCTCCTCTCAACACCCCAGAGAACAGAGAGTACCTGGCTGAGATCATGTTCGAGACCTTCAACATACCTGGACTCTACATTGCAGTACAGGTGAGAGCATGAGTTGTTATGAAATAAAGTGTTCCTGGCCTCACTGATCCCAGACCAGGTTCCAGGGGTGTTGTGAAACAAAGCGTGTCTCTCCATCAGGCAGTACTGGCGCTGGCGGCGTCCTGGACGTCTCGGCAGGTGGGTCAGAGGACTCTGACCGGAATCGTCATCGACAGCGGGGACGGGGTCACACACGCCATCCCTGTGGTCAGACACAAACACATCCTGTTAAATGATACTGGCTGATAATCAGAGCCTGTCTGCTCACTGATTGGTTCATGTGGCTGTCTGTCCTAGGCTGAAGGCTATGTGATTGGCAGCTGTATTAAGCACATACCTATTGCAGGGCGGGACATCACCTTCTTCATCCAGCAGCTGCTCAGAGACAGAGAGGTGGGGATTCCTCCGGAGCAGTCCCTGGAGACCGCCAAGGCCGTCAAGGTACCGGAGTCTTCCTCAGCTGCTCTACTCCTCTGTTCTTCATCTACCTCTCTGTGTCACTTACTCGTCTTCACCTCCTCAGCTTCATCTTTCTGCCCACTCCTCATCATCATCATCGTCAGTCTGTTTGCGTTATATAGAGGCGAAATGCAAAATCATCAGATGTGTCTAATATGTCTGTAATATTTGTGTAGTTCTGTTTGTATTTCTGAGTGTTTTTAACGTTTTTTCTCTGTATTTTCAGTTTCTGTACATATTTCTTATGCATTTTAAAAATACATCTGTTGTATTTTTGTGTATTTCTGTGTATATATATTTTTTCATTTCTTTGTATAAGTATATTTTGCATATTTGTATATATTAAGGATATTTTGTTTCTGGTCTACTTTTGTATGTAACTGTATGTGTTTATGTGTGTAGGAGCGGTACTGTTATATCTGTCCAGACATCGTGAAGGAGTTCACGAAGTACGACTCTGACCCAGGTAAATGGATCAAACAGTACAGAGGAATCAACGCCGTCAGTAAAACCGCCTTTCACATAGATGTGGGCTACGAACGTTTCCTGGGCCCTGAAATCTTCTTCCACCCTGAGGTAACAGTCAGGAGCTTCTTTATCCTTCCTGCAAGGAAACGCGTCACTACCTTAACTCTGAGACACAGTTTTCCTTTTTTTTCCTTTTATTATGAGCATTACTGTAGTTTTTTGACAATTTGATTGTCCGAAAATTCATACATGCGCCTGAAGGTATACATTGATTGGTTCTGGTGGACCATTTGTCTATAAATAAAAATAAATAAAAGTGTGTGTGCACGTAAGCATGTAAATGTGTGTTTTACAGTTCGCTAACCCAGACTTCATGCAGCCCATCTCTGATGTTGTTGATGAGGTCATTCAGAGCTGTCCAATCGATGTGAGGAGACCGCTTTACAAGGTAACTTTGACCTGTAGCATTTATCAACCCAAACCACAGTGGTGGTCATTGTTTTAATGAAAATGTTTGTGTCAGAACATCGTGTTGTCTGGAGGGTCCACCATGTTCCGAGACTTTGGACGGCGTCTGCAAAGGGACCTGAAGCGAGTGGTGGATGCTCGGCTGAGACTGAGCGAAGAGCTGAGTGGAGGACGGATAAAGGTCAGACTGAGGTTTTAGCTAAGGCTGGTATACTAGCGGTGGACTAGCATGTGTGCGCAGGCTACGGCTGAATGGTTTAAAAGGTTCAGCCACATGGAGGTAGACAAAGACCTAATCCTCTTCAGTGTCTTCTTGGTGAACTCACGGGCTGACGTGTCTGTTTTGTGTCTGCAGCCGAAGCCGATGGAGGTTCAGGTTATCACGCATCACATGCAGCGTTACGCCGTCTGGTTCGGAGGCTCCATGTTGGCATCCACGGTAACCACATACACAGCAGTACTTCCGTTGTTCACACCTCCAGTAACATATGGTTCTGCAGTCCCTAAACCTGATCCAACATCTGTCAGGATCTGGATCTTCATTCTCTAATTCTTCTTATTTACTAAAATGTCCCCACTTTCTATTACACTCACTTTCCAGAAACGTTCCCAGTGTTTTTTGTTAAAGTCAAATTCAATTCAATTCAATTCAAAAAACTTTATTAATCCCAGAGGGAAATTGTTTTGCCTGTTACAGCTGCTCCCTCACAAACCGACATAAACTACACACACATCTCGCATTAACAAACTTTTTGTTTGTTTGTTGTTGTGGTCACCTAAGGCTCTGTTTATTTTGGGCCTTTTCTTGTCTGTTACTGTTTTTTGTTGTTGATGCGTCACTGTCTGTTGCTGTTTGTGGTTGTTTTTGTTCATTATTTCTTTCCTGTTTATTTGTTGGTTGTTATTGTCGGTGTGTCTGTTGCTAATGTGTGGTTGTGTTTGCAGCCGGAGTTTTTCCAGGTGTGTCACTCTAAGAAGGACTACGATGAGATCGGCCCAAGCATCTGTCGACACAATCCTGTATTTGGCATCATGTCCTGATGACCGCGGCAGCTGCAGACGGCTAGCCTGTTAGCTTGTTGACATTTGCTGCCCACCACTTAGCCAGCCAGCCACCTGTTAGCCTGCAGGCTTAACGTTAGCTTGCTGGGCTGTTTACCTGCTATCTGCTAGCCACCTGCCACTTAGCCAACAACCTCTGTTTGTTTTCTGCCCTGTTTAGTTTTTAGATCATTATGCTGCTCAACAATTAGCATACCTTAGTTAGCACCCTCTCATCAGGCACAGAGATGTCTAATTTACAGTGAAAACACAATGTGCTGTCATTTTATTTTAAAGTTACACAACACTGAACCTGCTTTAAAAAACAAGCCAACCTGAGGATTTGTCCAGACTTCAACATGGCTGACAGTCTGCTAGCTTAGCAAAGTGTGTCACAGATCCACATGTCTTCACCTTCTTCCAGAGGCACAAGTAATCAACACACAGCGTCAGACCTCGATACTCTTCTGTCTATCATCAGACGTTTGCACTGAACTGGAGGATGAAAAGAGAAGCTCTTCACTTTTACTCAGAGCATTTGTTCTCATGGTCTAATCAGCGCTGATCTGACCGAAGCTGAAGCGGTGACACTTTTATTTCACATTGTATAGAATCAGCTGCGACCTCTGGATGAACCATGAAGAATCACATGTTAAATGAAAACACACAGTTATAACTTTTAAAGGAACTGATCAAAGCCAAGGACAGTTTGAGTTCTGCTGTGAAACACATCAGTTTATTCATCTCTTTGTTTCCTGCCTCACTTCATCCTCTGCGTGTGGCTTAACCTTTTACAGACCTGCTGTTAGCCTGTTAGCTGTCGTCAAGCTGAGACCTGACACTGAAATGATCTAATCACATGGAGACTGAAGCCATGAGCTGCTGATGTGGCACTGTTAATAAGCTGTAATTAATAGTTGTATTAGTATGAATGGTTAATCTACTGTTCCAACATCTATTATTTATGTGGTATAACTGATCTCTAAAGCTTTAGGAATTATTAAGATGAATAAAGCCGTTAATTACAGCTTATAAACCTTATAAACGCAGTAAGTGGCAGCACATGAATATTTCTGTGAAGCCTGATGAGTCTCACTGATGTTTGTTGTCTCATTATGATCCATTCACCATGTTCTCACACTAAACTACAGAACTGCAGGAAGCCTTGGCCTATAGGAAGCTCAAAGCACAAACATGGTGAATGCTTCATGTGCGAATGTGAGGAAGGTTCCAGTCTCCTCATCGCTCCACACACCTGATCTGTTCATCTACCTGAGCCACGCCTAATCAGCAGCAGCGTTATGCTTCTTATTTACATTCTTAATTATGAACGGTGCTGTTGTTACTTTAGACACAACTAACAGCATGACTGGCTCAGCGTGAGGAGATGACTTCCAGGTTTACAAGAAGGGACATTTGGATTTTAAAAATATAACACTAAACTGTTAACTTGTAAAAGGGAAAATGAGAATATTTCTGTCAGGTGTAACAGCTGAAGGTAGTTTTGTGTTTCATCCTCAGCCTCCTGTTTTCCTTCACATGCAGCTCAGAGTCACATCAGAATTAATTCTGTTTCTCATATGTTACCTTTTAATCTTAGGTTCAGACTGTAGGAGCTACTGCACTCAGAGTTTATATTTGTAAAGAACCAGACTTTATCAGAGGAGAACTGACACATCACTCCTATTACGGTTCAATGTGAACACACAGATGTGCTGTTTATACTTTATGAGTCAAACTGATCGTTGCTCGGGCCAGAACCACAAGGAGAACCAATGTCTGCAGAATGGTGTGTTTAGGTACAATCACATGAAACTAACCTTTATAACAGAACAGCTGTACTGGTGATGTTTTCTTTAACTGGATCTGTTTTAGCACAGAGTCATGGTTCAGGACTAATTTATTGAAGACTTGTTGGACCTGTTTCAAGATTGTTTGGAGTTTTTGGTTTCCATTCAGACTTCTTGGTCCTGGACTCGATGGTCCTAATTAGGGGGTTTGTTTGTTTGTTTGACTCTGGACTTGTTAGTCCTGACTTTGGATTTACTGGCCCTGACTCTGGACTTGCTGGACCTTACTTGGATTTGCTTCTTATGACTCATTAGACTTGACTAAACTTGTTGATGTTACCCTGGGATGTCTTGGTCTTGTGTTTGAACCTGACATGGACTTGTTTTAATTTGGACTTTGATAGTCTTCCATTTTGCACAGGCTTCAGTGAACTTGTTCACATCCAGATCTCTCTAAATATCAGTTTCACCTTGTGGTTTGGACCTGAGCCTTTTGGTCTCTGAGCAGCTCTGAGCAGCTGTCGAGTGTATAAAAGATACAACAGAGATTTAGTTTTATGATAACATGTACACGGCTGCAGTGATTGAATGAAAGTTAATGTTACTGAGCTGCTGTCAATAAATATTTATCACCTCTGACACGACTCTGGACTCTGCTTTCAGGTAGCGACTGGTAGTTTTATTTAAAAACAAACTTAAATGTAACACACTTTCAGTTTCTATATATTTGTTTAAGGTTATAAATCTGCACCTACAAACACTGTGTGGGCGCTCTCCTCTTCAGGGGAGGAGATGGAGTCTGGACACCGAGTCTAATGTCATGTTAGGGTGTCAGGCTAATCTGTCCTGTGAAGGTAAAGATAACAGTCGCCTGCAGGTCACCTGATCACAGCCTCTTTACACCTGTGAACTGCTACAATATCATTGTGCTGCTGTAATAATAAGAGTAAAATGACTCTGCTATTGTTTCATATGTTCTAGCTGTGAAAATCTCCCCCTCTGGTGGTGACTTTTATCTTGGTAATGTGGTCTCATTCTACCCATGTTCTGCCCTGTATCGCTCAGACTGATTGCTCTTCTCCTCCCGAAGCAGTAAAGTCAGCCACACATCAGCCAGTTCCTGGATAATAAGGATTTAAACTTCTGCCTGTACCTGCTGTCATCTGATGTGAAGTATGTCTAGTGCAAAACCACTGAGTCAGGCATCAGACAGTGTGTGGTTGTGTTGGAATAAAAGAAATCAGTATGATTGTGAGCTATCATCTGCTGCAAGTTCTATTCTGTGGATCCAGTACATTAAGAAGCTGCAGCTTCTTCACAGTGACAGAACTTAGTGTAGCAAAAGGAGTGAAAATACTAAACTACATAAACTATTTATAAAAATATCCATGAATCTAGTAAAATAGGATTTTGTGATTCCTTGGTGCACTGAACATTATAATTGTTTTCACTTCTTATATAACAATATATATTCTTCAGTTGATTTTTTTCAGTCTACTGACCTCAGAGTCTCCAGAGCACAGAACGGACTGTCCAGAAGCTCAAACAGCAGCTTTACTGATGAATTTGTAACATAAATCAGGTCCAGTTCTTTCAAACTGCAGTTTTTAGATTTGAGAGCTTGGATCAGAGGACCACTACTACCGATAGAGAAATGATTCCTTGTAAATCTGTAGGCAAATGAAGAAAGTTAAGAATCCCCCGCTAATGTACACTGTAAAGATCTCACTGTAAAGTGTGACCATGTTTCCTTACCTAACTGTCTCCAGGTCACAGCTTCGACTCCCATGGAACAAACCCAGATCCTGATCCCTCAAACTTTCCATCATATTGTAAACCCAGTTCCAGCTCTGGTGGAAGGGATTATAATGAAGAATGATGCTTTCTTCAGAAAAGCACAGCTGTTCTCTGTCAGCCCACAATTCCTTAGCCTGTAGGAAGACAAATAATTAAATAAAGAGATCATATTATTCTACTTCTATTATCACAGTTACAAACACAAATCCCACCCCTTCAGCTAAACAATTCACAACCATAATCAGCCTGATTTTTTTGTTTCTCTAATGTGAATAAACAAATCCTAATTTGCATCTCATCTCATCTAAAGGCATCATACAGGTCCCAGAATAACAGATCACTTTACTGTATTACTACTGAATTCAGATTTTCTAGCAACTCTATTAACCTTGCACAATATCTGTACTGACCTCAGAGTCTTCCTAGCCCAGATTTTATTTTGTTTTAATTGTAAATGATTGCATTCAAATCCCATCAGTTTACACATTTTAGAATTGAACCATCCATCCATCCATTTTCTAAACCACTTAGTCCCCATAGAGGTCACGGGTGTGCTGGAGCCTATCCCAGCTGTCATACGGGCGAGAGGCGGGGTACACCCTGCAATTTAGAGTCCCCAGTTAACCTGTCTGCATGTCTTTGGACTGTGGTAGGAAGCTGGAGTGCCCGGAGACACGGGGAGAACATGCAAACTACACAGAAAGACCCTGGCCGACCCCAGGAATCGAACTCAGGACCTTCTAGCTGTGAGGCGACAGTGAGGTGACAGTGAGGCGACAGTGCTAACTAGTTAAGTTGTGAAGTTAAATCCAGCTTAACCAGTTGCAGCAATAATTCCGACAAACAGATGAACATGTCAACAATCCAGTAAAGTATAACTCTACACACCGAGTACTACTGTTACTAAGGTGGGGCGATTTGTCAGCCCAGGAGATGCAAAGGTTCACAAAACAGTAGCCTTTATTCAACTTTGGATGTGAGCACAGCCCAAAACAACTTGAAAAGTGCTAATTAATCCTCTAACTTACTAAGCAACTAAGCAAAACCAAACCAAAACCAAAACTAAAAGACATATGCATGAATCTACTCTTCTAACATAAACAGGAAAACAAAAGGGCTTCTCACTCCTACCATGGCTACCAGGTGCTCAATATTCACAGTTATCTATTTACAATGAATTCACAATGAAACAAAACATACTTTCTCTCTGAAGAAAAAAAAATATCACAGAATAACGCTAACAACTTTAAGCAGACATACACACAGCCAATGAACAGGAGCTGCTTTGGGTTGGGAATGGCAGAGGCAACAGGCAGGCTGGTCATGGATGTTAAATAGACTGGCCTCCCAGCTTGTCCAATCCGTCGACGTCAATTAATTCAAAATAAGCCAATCACAGGAGCATCACCTGTTATCTCCACCCATTCAGACAACAGCAGCATTCAGCAGCGGCTCATCACAGAATTACCCAGCTGATACATCTCAATTACGTGGACTGTAACAGGTGCAGTAATCTTGACTCTTGGAGAGTAGCCTCACCTCCCTGTCCTGATGGCTGAGTAGTGTGAGAAAAGATATAATGGGTGGAGAGTGCAGCTGCAGTGTCAGCGTTCTGTGGGGTGGTCCAGGTTTCTGTGAGTGCCAGAAGCTGCACAGCTGACTGTGTAGCAAAAGCTGGAATGAAGTCAGCTTTGTCCACTGCAGACTGGCAGTTCCACAGAGCAACAGAAAAAGAGGTAGGGGACAAAGAGGTACGCAGGTGGGGAATGTTTCAGCTCCTGTAAGAGACGACATGCGTCTGCAGTGGAGAACAGGTGACTGCTGAAGATGCATTGTGATGATATAACACAGGTTCGAAGCATTAGGTGAAAATAAAGCAGATCAACTTTGAGCCCTAAGTTTATTGAGAAGATCATAGGTGTCCCTATGGTGACTCACATAGGTGGACTCGCTGATCTTCACACAAAGCCTCATCAATGAAACTAACAACAACAAAAACAGACAAAACCAAATCAGCAGACTTAAAAGAAACGACAGAAACTCAGGCTGCGTATGATTTGGCCTATGGGCGAAATATAAAGAGGAAAAATAAGAGGGCCAAGTACTGAGCCCTGCGGTACTCCGTATTTCACATTGGCGAGTGCTGATGTGGTATTTTGATATAAGACAAACTTCTTCTTTCAGATAAATATCTGAGAAGAGATTCAGACTTTGAAGTTCGCCATTTACGTTTTAAGTCTCCTGCAGGTCTGTTTCAGAGGACGGGTTTCTGCAGTGAACCAGGGTGAGGAGCCTTAACCTCTTGGTTTTGGTGATAAGAGGTGCAGCTGAATCCAGGAGACTGGATAAGACTGTATTCAAGTCACTGGTATAATTATCAACCGAGTCTGATGATACAGTCAGTATCAGTACAGTCAGTGAAGCCAGAGCTGTTGCTCAGTTGTTCTCTGAGAAAACTTCAACATGATGGACCAATGTGTCGTGTGGTAAAGACGTCTGTACTTTTACTCCTACCACCACCTCCCTCCACAGGTGCAGTACCACCTCCCTCCACAGCTTCAGCACCACCTCCCTCCACAGGTGCAGTACCACCTCCCTCCACAGCTTCAGTACCACCTTCTAACACAGCTGCAGTACCACCACCTCCCTCCACAGCTGCAGTACCACCTCCCTCCACAGTTACAGTACAACCTCCTAACACAGCTTTAGCACCACCTCCCTCCACAGCTTCAGCACCACCTCCCTCCACAGCTGCAGCACCACCTCCCTCCACAGCTGCAGTACCACCTCCCTCCACAGCTTCAGCACCACCTCCCTCCACAGCTGCAGTACCACCTCCCTCCACAGCTACAGTACCACACCACCTCCCTCCACAGCTTCAGCACCACCTCCCTCCACAGCTGCAGTACCACCTCCCTCCACAGCTTCAGCACCACCTCCCTCCACAGCTGCAGCACCACCTCCCTCCACAGCTTCAGCACCA
>OMLM01016904.1:0-25412 GCA_900302695.1 Helostoma temminkii | reverse complement strand
ATAGTAGTGCATCATAAGGTATGTAGATTTTAAAGCCTGATAATACAGTGCAATTATGTCTAAACATACTATTATATTCATTACTTAAAGTGTTTCACTACCTTTACATCGCATCCTGCTTCTCAAATGTCTTCATGGTCAGCCAGCTTGTGAGTGTGGTCTATGCTGGGAATAGTTTGGAGTCGGAAAGACTGCCTGAAAACAAGCTGTGGAGGGTGAAAAATTCTCACAGGACAGTAGATGGGACAATCCAGGTAAAATCTTTTATTATGTTTTACATGGCTATATTGAGTTCAGAATGACCTTAGTGACTGTCAGCATCATATTAAAGCACTATTTCAACTGTCTCAGGGAACAGGAACGACAAAGAAGCCACCACCCTTCAACCTGCCCATACTGTCAGGAAGCGCCTACATTGTGGTTAACCGGGGCTATATCCATAGTGTGTTGAAGGACAACCGAATACATTTGCATTTCGCTAAATCAGAGCAGATAGAAACCTCCTGTAACCTTTTTGCATTTGTATTAATGACGACAAAAGTGATTATACTAATCAGTGTAAAAATATTAATTCAGTAATTTAGTGTTGCAGAAATTAATACAAGTGGGGTACATTTGATAACTATGCAATGTATGTGTGTATTATGGTGTAGTTTACATTTTGAAAAGACCATTGAGGAGGAATATACGTTTCATTTTACAACTTCCACCTGAAGTCCACTTCACATGGATCAATATTAGGTCCACTGCTTTTATACTTTCTTTCTTTTTTTTAAAAACTTATCTCATATGCCTTTGGTGCCAATTCAAACCAGCCTTTCTCTGGATGACTGCTTGTTTGGGACAACCTGATGACCTACATATTTAATTGTTTACCAGAGTGCAATATGAATTATTATGGCTGACATCTCTCAAACTCATCACTGTCAGTTATATGAGTTGGTTTTCACTGGTACCTGGAAGCCATCAGTATATTTTACCTGTGTCTTCATCTGTAGGGTTTTAGTTCTAAGATGCCAAGATATTTAACATCCCTGTTTCAGAGCACATAACCAGAATACCAGATCAAGGGAGATACTGGCATTAAAGTTGCGCATATGAAGCAAATAAAAGCATATATTAAAAATTCTAAAATGTATATATACACTCCAACATGTGATACTCATTCTTTTATACCAGGCTTAAATTATATTGCTTTTCCAACAGAATGGTATTTGCAGCCTAGGGGACCTGTATATTAATGGAACGTTCACCTAATTTGCCCAACTGCAGTCAATCTACAATGTCCCCAACTCATCATTTTTTACAGATATGTACAAATTTGACATTATGTCAGAAAATATATGCCAAATTTAAGCAGGAAATAAACAAACCACACCCAGGAAGTTGTGGGGCAGTATCCCACTTCAGATCTATCTATCAGATTCTACATAATGTAGTGCCCCTGAAAACAAGTATGGATGAAAAAGATGAATGTAGAAATTACAGGTGATATCTAGGATGACTGTCTAAAGATGATACGTGATTGCTCTGTAAACTCTAGCCATTGTCTTCTACAGTTTCTCTAATTTACTAAGGATATATACTATATATACTATATTTATTATTATTAGTTTTATTACAACGTTTTTACATGTTTGTGTTTTTTGTTTTTTTTTTGGAAAAGTTGTGAGGAAGTAGGGGTGAATAATTACCAAAGTGGTATTAAGCAAGCAGATGCCTCAACACTTAAATGTGCTATTTAAGCTACTGTGTTATTATTTTATGCAGGGCCACATATAGACAAACAACCATTCACACTCTCACTCACACCTATGGGTAATTTAGAGTCTCCAGTTAACCTGACTGCATGTCTTTGAACTGTGGGAGGAAGCCAGAGTTCTATGCCACACATCTTAGTTATAAAGTTGCATTAGCTTTAGTGTTTGCTGTTGTTAGTGTGTGTGTGTGTAAAGATGTATCTCAGCAGTGGAACTGTAACCAGCTTTGATCTCAGTGACTCCCATTGACCTGAATGGAAAAGTTTCGATGAAAAAAGATGTATAATCATAAAAAGTATTTAACATGAAAAGTAATACCACACGAACTTAGAGGAAGACACACGTTTAGGAAGTGGAACAGCCTTTCTATGACTAACCGTTGAGGACTAGTTAACAACTGAAAAAATTAAATAATAATAAAAAACTAGAATGTGCATTTCTTAAGGAAAATGCTGCCGAAAGCAAGCTGTTGCTGCTACTTGCAATTGGCTGTCGCTCCTGCTTGCAGCTGTTACTACTGAAAGATTACTGTTCTTATAGGCCCATCTAAATACAAATGCGGTTTAGGCCTATTTAAATATCACTTCCATCTTTACCAGCTGTTGATTTTGTTCCACACCAAGTCTCTATTAGAGATCTTTGACCTTTTTTAAATTGATTATTGCTTTATTTATTTTTTATTAAATAACATCTTTGCTGCATTTTTCATGTGTAAAAGGAGTTCACAATAACAATTTTCTCATATTTATTGGTACTATGGAGAATTTCTCAATAGAAGAAATCAAATGATCAGTTATGTTATCAAATAAATAAATACTGGACTAAACTATGTATTCATGTTATCTTTAACAGTATTAAAAATAGTCAAGCTACTTGGCTTTCACAATAAAAAGCACCTGCCATGGCTGCTGTCATTCTAAGTTTGGCAAAGAAATAATATATTTTCATATTCAGCAGATTCCTTAAACACCCTCATGTGATATGTATATCAGGAGGTTTCATGCATTTTCCAACTTCAATTAATGTGAAAAGGTCCTGTCTTTTTTCTTCTGTTATTTTTTCTCATTTCACAATCCTTACTAGGTTAGGTGGATGAAACATGGTTTTATTTTGAAAAAAGCTGACAGGAAGTCATGGCTCACTGTATTTCCATGTTTATTTATTCAAAACAGAATGGCACAGTCAACAGGTGGAGAGGCATAAGATAACAATGGATACGATGAAGAGAGAAGACTTGCTTATGGAGTCAAAGGTAAGAACCATTATTGATATTTTTTTAACCTAGATTATTCTAAACCTCACCTCTAAAATAAACATGTTCTCATCTCAATTTAACTGGATGGGTTTGAGTCAACCCACGGAATAACTGAAGTTTGTAAAGGCAGCTCCTGCCAGTTTCCAAACCATATGCACCAGATAAAAGTAATGGGGCTGGCGTTTGCTGGTGAGGGAGGGCAGATGCAATTTTTCCGCAGTGTACTGCTGCAGGTACAATATCTCATGTTCACTCAGCATTGAGTAATAAAATGATTTTACACTCTAGTAGTGTGAAAGGAGCATGTACGAAATGCTGAACAAAAGGGATTCTGAATGAAATGCAAAGTCATTTTTAGTGACTATGTTAAGTATTCAAGCTACACAAGCAATAGTAATTAGTAATTGCCTAATAATTCTGAGCATTGTGTACAAAATCAAGAGTACATCTTAAGTATTCAAAAGCAACTGTAAGCACACTGTGTCTTAATTTTACAAGATAAGCTTTTGTTCGTACAAAATACAATTCCTAGTATAATTTACTTACCTATTTAATATGATAATAAAACCTATTTGACTGTAAATGAAAGTTTAATTTTGGGAAGTTACACATCTTAATTATTAGTCTACTTGATTTCTTATTACTTCCTTTTAAAGTCAAAACTTTTTTTTAGATTCAGCTTGTCATGTTTACCACAGATATAAAAGAACCTGTGACCTGTAAAGAAGAAAGAAATAAGTACATGCATTCCTGCTCTTAGGAATGAAAACAACCATAAAACAACACAGAAAAATCATAATAAAAATCAAGAATTAGGAGAAATGGACATAAACTTCATTATGACTTATATAATAAAAGTTATTCTTTAAAAATAGCTCACCTCATTGTTTTTTTGCCTTGTTTATTTAATTTTTTGCTCATTTTATACTATCTCCATATATTTCCTTTCCATAAACAATAACGAGGTAAATTATAATGATTAATGATTCCTAGTAGTTTGTTGGGACCCCTGGATCACACCCTGGACAGGTTGCCAGTCCATCACAGGGCAGGACCCCTCTAAATATTTGTTTATAAAATGTCAGTCTCAGAGATGCATCAATTTGCAACTTTACCAATTTCCAACACAATCTAATTATTCACAGTCAGATGTTAATGTGTTTGAATTTACACATTGAAGAACAAGTCGTTTTAAATTATATGTTTAATATTTGGTTAAGGTAATTCTTAACAAAAGCAAACACCAGGATTCATGTACTCTGAACATTAATCTTTTTTTATTAACTTGGCTGTTTGCCAGTTTGCCATTTGGCTGTTTGGTTTGATAGCCACTTGGTTGTTTGCCATTTAAATCAATCAATCAAGAACATTTCCAGTACACACATTACTACATTATCTACATCCAAACATGATTCTTGTTTTACAATTTATACTACAAAAATTAAATGGAAAAAATAACAAACAAAAACATAGTTATGATCAATAATGGAACTGAGTTACAGTATATTTACCTACAGGTAATTTCACTTGTTGTACTTGTTTGAACATGGAACATGAATGAATTTTACAAAGGAAATACATATGCCAACATCTGTATTCTAATTTATACTAACTGTAAGTCTGCTGACTGTATGTTTTCTTCCAGGGGTAGTAACATTTGGAGTGACTAAACTTCTTGGACGCATCATGAGAGCATCTACACATTGTGAAACTCACTTGAAAAACATAATTTGCAGCCACGTATATGTGGTGTAAATTACAGAATCCAGCAATAACTGGAAAATGACCTACAAAAGACAAAGCCTTCATCAGATATAGCAGATTATTTATTTTAAAAGGACTGAATAGCTTTATGAAAGAAAAATAAAGGCTAAGTGCTAGGGAACTACATACAATACAAGTGTCTTAGTTGAGGCCCTCATCTGAAATAATGAAGCTACTAAAACAAGACTGGCTGTTACTGAAGGCCATTATTGTACTGGGTTTACTATGGATGCTTTACCTACTCAGCTTCTTGAGAACAGGCTGGAATCCTATATATATTTTCCAATACAGTTGGTTGGAGTACACAGATGCTGATGGTGGCCCTGAGAACGCGTGCAACTGTTCAGCAATTCTGCAGGGAAAGAGGGAGGCACTGGAGCAGGCCAAATTACTGACCATCACTAAAGACTTCCTGAAGAGTATTCACATCCCTGATGCGTATTATATGAAAGCAACTGAAGATTGCATGTGCGTTGCTTTAAACTACAGGTTACATAAATTGTAGAACTTTGAGCTATCATTTAAGTGCACTGGATGTAATTGAAATCCATTCCCTGTTATATTTCTTCAATGTGGTGTACTTACAGGAAATTTAAGATAGGGAGAAAGTACTTGACATTCCCATTAAGCAAGGAAGAAGAGGACTTCCCCCTGGCTTACTCCATAGTAGTGCATCATAAGGTATGTAGATTTTAAAGCCTGATAATACAGTGCAATTATGTCTAAACATACTATTATATTCATTACTTAAAGTGTTTCACTACCTTTACACCTGAATCACACTGAACATGAATTAAGCACAAACATTATTGCATTTTTTATATTCTAGGTGCAGAACTTTGAGCGACTGCTGCGAGCCATCTATGCACCTCAAAATATATATTGTGTTCATGTAGACAAAAAAGCAGATGCATCAGTCTTCTTTGCCATTAGGGCTATCACATCCTGCTTCTCAAATGTCTTCATGGTCAGCCAGCTTGTGAGTGTGGTCTATGCTGGTTGGTCACGTGTCCAGGCAGACCTAAACTGTATGGCTGATCTCTACAGTGCCAGCACAAAATGGAAATACTTCATCAATCTTTGTGGCCAGGATTTCCCTCTGAAAACCAACCTGGAGATTGTAAGGATGTTACATGGACTAAAGGGGGGGAATAGTTTGGAGTCGGAAAGACTGCCTGAAAACAAGCTGTGGAGGGTGAAAAATTCTCACAGGACAGTAGATGGGACAATCCAGGTAAAATCTTTTATTATGTTTTACATGGCTATATTGAGTTCAGAATGACCTTAGTGACTGTCAGCATCATATTAAAGCACTATTTCAACTGTCTCAGGGAACAGGAACGACAAAGAAGCCACCACCCTTCAACCTGCCCATACTGTCAGGAAGCGCCTACATTGTGGTTAACCGGGGCTATATCCATAGTGTGTTGAAGGACAACCGAATACAGGCGCTGATGGAGTGGGCAAAAGACATCTACAGTCCTGATGAGTTTCTCTGGGCAACCATTCAGCGAATCCCTGGTGTACCTGGCTCAACATGGCCCAACCGCAAATATGACATGACAGACATTAATGCGATAGCACGGTTGGTAAAGTGGCAGTGGCATGAGGGCTCACAGGGTTCACTGGAGGCAGTATACCCAGAGTGTCAAGGCAGCCACATCAGGGAAATATGTGTGTACGGTGCTGGAGACCTACAGTGGATGCTTAAGCAGCATCACCTCTTTGCCAATAAGTTTGACACAGAAAAAGATCCCATTCCTGTCTACTGCTTGGAAAAGTATCTGAGACAAAAGGCACTGTCTGGGTTACAATAGGTGCAATGGAATGGGTCAAACTAAACTTTGCTACCCCTCTGTGATATTTCTGCTTCAGCCCATTCACTTTAAAATAATATAATGAACTATATTTTTGTAGTGACATATTTCAGCTTAAATTTGGGTAGGTCTACATCAATGAAGGAAGAACTCCATGAGAGATATAACCATTTACTTCAAACTGTACTTCTCCTGTTGCAACAAGGCAATTTCCCCACCGTGGGAATAATAGAGGTTTTCTTCTACTTCTCATTATTATTATTCTTAAACACATAGTGGACACATGACATCAAACAAAATCAATGTATCAAAACACAATATTTTGCAGAAAAATACTTTGCAGCCAGTGACTGATGAGATTCACCAGAGGTGTTATTGTCCATGGTGGTTTACTTCCCAGTGAAGGGGAGCTCTCTGCCTAGTCTGGTTTTAGGCAAGTAGAATGCAACTAACCCACTTTGGTTGCTTTGGCTCTTTGTTTAGGATTATTCCCCCATTGCCCGAACTGAAATGTTCAGTTCTTTTGCATTTGGCTGAATCAGAGCAGATAGAAACCTCCTGTAACCTGTTTGCATTTGTATTAATGACGACAATAGTGATTGTACTGATCAGTGTAAAAAATATTAATTCAGTGTTTAAGTGTTATAAGACAAATGCAGAAATTACTGCAAGTGGGGTACCTTTGATTACTATGCAATGCATAATTGTTTTTAACCTTTTTTTTTCTTATCTTATATGCTTGGGTGCCACTGCAAACCAGCCTTTCTCTAGATGACTGCTTGTCTGGGACGACCTCATGTTTAATTTGAAGCTTGTGCTAAACTCACTTTGAACATCTTGCTCAAACACTAAAAATTCAGATTGGCTCTTATAAAGGAGTAGATCTTATTTGGAAATGGAAAAAACTACACAGTCCACCATGCTGTCTACACTGGATGACACAGATCCTGATGTCAAAGCTTCTGCTACTGCCCTTAAACTACAGGACATTGTTTACCAGAGTGCAATATGATTTATTATGGCTGACATCTATCAAACTCATTTCTGTCAGTTATATGAGTTGGTTTTCACTGGCAACTGGAAGGCATCAGTATATTATACCCGTTTCCTTATCTGTAGGGTGTTAAGATATTTAACATCCCTGTTTCAGAGCACATAACCAGGATACCAGATCAAGGCAGATACTGGCATTAAAGTTGCTCATATGAAGCAAATAAAAGCATATAATAAAATTCCTAAAATGTATATATACACTCCAATATATTAATGGAAAGTTCATCTAATTTGCTCAACTGCAGGCAATCTACAATGTCCCCAATTTAACTTGTTTTTTCCAGATATGTACAAATTTGACATTATGTCAGAAAATATATGCCTAATTTTGAAAATTTAAGGAAACATGAGCTTCAGGAGGAAATAAACAAACCACACCCAGGAATCTGTGGGGCAACAAACTGCAGACTGTCAATGACCCAACAGGCAGTATGTGCAGCCCAGGAGCTTCGCCTTTCATCTTTGCACAATAGCAGGAATTGTTGCAGTTGCAGCTTGAACATTTAAGAAAGAGGTGGGACTTGAGGAAATCAAATAGAAAACTGAGCAGGCACATTTGGAGCTTGTAAGAGAAGGGAAGCTTGAAGAGTCCAGTGCTGGGGAAGGCTTTTGACCAGCATATGTTAGGGGTGGTCCATCTGATCTGGTTAACAATCTTCGCTTGTTGCCCAAGTTTAGTGAATCAGATCCAGACACCTTCTTTTTTTTTTGTTTGAATGTATGGCAGATGAAAGAGGTTGGGATAATTCTGATAAAACTATTTTGCTGCAGTGCATTTTGACTGGAAAAGCACAAGAGGCTTATTCCGCTTTAATTGTAGCTGACAGTAAAGTGTATGAAACTGTGAAGTCAGCTTTGTTAAAGATCAATGAGTTGGTACCTGAGGCATATCATCAGCATTTCTGTTTCAGTAGGAAACTGGATAATCAAACATATGTAGAGATTGCCCGTGATTTGGTCTCCCAGTTTAATCGTTGGTTTTTAGCATCTGATGTAAAAACATGGGAGAAGCTTTGTGACTTAATAATTTTGGAACAGTTAAAGAATTCAGTGCCTACATCAATGAACACAAAATAAAAACCTCTTCTGAGGCTGACGAGTACATTCTAACTGATAAGAGTTTGATTCTAAGGATGTCGTTCATCATAAATATGGTACTTACCGTAACCCAACAAGGTCAAGTGTTGTGAGCAAAGCTGCTGTACAAAAGTGTGGTAATGGCAAGAATGGAGTTGTAGTCCATACTGATGTTTGTAGGCATTGTCAGGCAAAAGGGCACTGGAAGAATGAATGCAAAGTATTGAAAGCAAATAAGTCATTAAACCATGTGAAACCTGTATTAATGGCTGCTCCAGCTACAACATCTGTATATGGCCAGTTGAATCAACTGCAGGCCGAGCCTGGTTCAGTGTCCCCCTGTCATGACTACTCAGTCTTTATTTCAGATGGAGTGGTGTTATTGGCAGGAAACATATGCAAGTTCCCATTAAAGTTTTGAGAGATATAGAGAAGCATTGGATTTATTTGTATTCAGAGTCAGTTTTGCTACTTTCAGTGTGATACTGGTCGGTGTGTGATGATTTGTGGAATGGGTTTGGTTCCATTTTCTGTCCCCTTGCATCAAATAAAGTTGACTTGTGGCCTGGTTGAAGGTGATGTAGAAGTTGGAATTCAATCCCATTCACCTGTTGAGAATGTGCAAATGATTTTGGGTTATGATCTAGCTGGGGATAATGTGTGGGCTGACGGTAAACATCTTTAAATATATTAAAGAAAGAAGGCATAGACTTTGGGAGTTTTTCCCCAGAGGAGTCTCTTGGTCTCTCTGGGCTGAGTTGGTGTCATAGCAAAAATCAGACACTACACTTGCATGGTATTGCAGAGCCTTGTACATCTAGTTGGGCCTCACCTTGCCTCTTGGTGAAGAAAGCAAATCCTACTATGGGGCCTTGTACTGATTATCGTAAAGTGAATAGCCACACAAAGCCTGACATATATCCACTTCCAAGAATAGAAGACTGTATTGATCAGGTAGGGTCAGCTAAATGGGTGAGCAAATTTGATCTCTTGAAGGGTTACTGGCAAGTGCCTCTTACCAAAAGGGCAAGGGAAATTTCTGCTTTCATCACCTCTTCTGGTTTGTTCTCCTGTACAGTTATGCAATTTTGTTTAAGGAATGTTCCTGCAACTTTTCAGCAACTGATGAATAGTGTTGTTTCTGGGCTGGTGGGTTGTGCAGTGAATCTGGATGATGTGGTTGTCTTTTCTGATACTTGGGAAGAGCACGAGCAGCTTGTGCATGCGCTCTTTGGTAGGTTGGTCTGGGCTCAGTTAACAATAAACCTCGCCAAATGCGAGGTTGCTAAGGTGATTGATTAGTAATCATTCAGGTTTTTGTGTACAGTGTTGTAAAGAGTTGGTGACAAGAAACCAATCCACTGAACAAAAGAGTAATGTAAGAACGTGCACGTCTGGAGGTACGTGATTATGTCATTGAGTTTGTAATCAGTAATCTGTGACAAGAGCTGCTTGCACATTTGTACATTATTCATTTGTTTATATTCATATTTGTTTATTCTGTCTCACACCACTGATACAACAAGGAAGAAATACTATTTGTGCTGGACATTGAGTCTTTTGCACAACCTTCAGTATTGACCAGTGTAGGAATTATGTTAGTCTCCACCTTAGTTACACTGTGCATTCACACATGCTGTCCTTATCGCTTCCTCACTGATGTGTAACAAAGGTGGTGCCAGGACATCAGGATTGGGAAGAATAAATGTCAGCAGTGGATGAACATAACTACTGGGAGTAAGTATGATGTGGGTTGTGTATGTTATTTCTAGATTCTTGTTAACATTTGCTTGTTGATAAACACAGTATACAGTTATGCTTAACAGCATAATGACCCTGCACTTCACCAGCTGGATGCTGCAGATTTATCAACATGAATGGCAGGACAGAGATAATATAAAGCAGCAGGAGAAAACCTATACTGTGAGTCAATCAAAAAATTCTTAGATAAGTGCAGATGCCTATATTAACCACATTAAATACGATGATTAAGATAAACTGCATGTGAAAAATAGATTACATATATATCATTAATGTCAACTGTCAGAAGTTTAAAAGTAATTGGACAAATAAAAATGTCAAAATCATTGTATTTAATATATAGTGGAAAATCCTTTACAGTCGATGGCTGCGTGAAGACATCAGCAAACATTTTGTATTTTAGTGATTTTCTCAAAGACTTTCACTTGCTTGTTGTGGCATCTCTAAGCCTTTACCTAGCAGCTGTTGACTATTTGCCAGTGTCTTCAGTGTGCTTGCTTCGTACCTCACTTTTAAGTCGCTATGGATAGAAATGAATGTAAATGTATATATGTTATAGTGCAGGGTACATTTTTGACAACACATCTGTAATGAAGTAAAACATTTAACATACCTGACAGGAAAGCATATCTTAAAAGACAAATAAATGTATAAATGTAAAATAAATATATAATAAAAGCCAAATAAAAGACATGCCCAACCTGCACATTTAATACTCACTATTGCTCTCATACATCAGTGAACAGTGTTTCCTTGTCACCTCCTTGTTACCTCCATTTCTTTCTGTCACATGCACACACACACACACATACATACATACATACACACACACACACACACACACACACACACGTGCGCACAACTTGCAAATAGCAAGACAAAATTTGCATTGATACATAATTCTGCTTTTGGTTGAAACTGTAACAAAGTAACCTGAAACTGTAGCAACTGGAGGCATGCAACACATTAGTGCAACTTTTAACTACTGTTTTTCTACAATTGCTAGTATTTTGTATTTTCACAGTGATATACAGTATTATTAGTACAACAAACTTATAGACGGAATGAGATGGTGACATAATGTAAAAACAGTGACAGTAGCCATCTATACCATTGTAAACAATTAAAAAAACTCTCAAACCTGCCATTCTGTTTTATGCCATTGAAAAGCTTTTTGTAAACTTTGACAAACTAAACCTATATTCTACATAAAGCTTGAGGTGATACTCTATTGCCAGAACTGTGGTAGAGTACCACCTTGTGTGTCCATGGAACAAAATAGTTTATTTGTGAGCAGATCCGCTGTTGTCCAACTTCCATTTGCAAGAATTTGAATATGACCTCTTCATGTTTACTGTAAATCTACACTCAATATTATCATATTTCACAAAAGGTGCAGCTAACAACTGACAGGGTAGATAAATATTTGAAGTCACAAAGCCAGAGACATTCTTACAATGTGGACAAATTAACAATGAAAGCATTGTTCACATTAATTAAGACAAAGAAAACAAAAGATATCACATGGGGAACACAATCAAGAACTGTGAAATGTACATTAGTACAAGATAAAACATTACCTCAGCACGTTGACAGTCTCTACACAGTTAATGCAGAATTAGGTTTATCCTCTTTCCTCAGTGAACAAATGACTGTATGATGTGTGGAACCACATCGTTTTTCGAAACTACTGCTAGTTGTTGGTGTAACAACTACGTGCCTTACACATCATGCTTCAAGGTTGCTTATATTCAGACATGCTGTGGTAGAGTACAGCATAATGCAGGAAGTTAGGCAGCAGCCATGTATCTTGTAGTTGTCAAACAGCTGAGTTGCCCGTCTTGTCGGCTCTGAATGAGAAAGAGAGAGATAGAGGATGTCAGAGAAAGAACTGTAGTGCACCTTTTCCCTTGATGCATTGGAATAAACATTTATAAGCAAATAGTAGATTACAGTAGATTACCCACAAATTAATGTAAATTATACAGTAAACATGGAAAATGTGTGTCTTGTTTCTCTCTAGCAAATCAGTATTTTTTCAATTGCTATCAAGCACTGGTCAAAACTGAAGTCAGATTATCAAAACAGAAGTCCATGTGGAGCAAACAGTGAATCACTTTTTATTGCTTTCACACAAAATGCATTTAGTGACCACAGTTACCAAAATTCATGAACTCCTTTCTGAGTCAAAGACCATCCCCTGCAAAACACTACACTTTGCCGCACATTTTTCAAATGCTAACATACTTTGTTCAAACCTGTTAAAAACACAATCAAAACAGAATGATGGAAAAAAAAACATGTATTTCTGCTGCAGCCACATTGAAATCTATAGAAAACAATATAAAAAATATTGAATAACACAGCTGAGTGCAGTCTACAGCTGAAAACCTTCCAAGGTGATCTGTGACCAAACAGATGGATGGCTTCTGAATGTTTTTTTTTCTTTTTTGGAAATATGAATCAAAGATGACAGGTTGGTGGAAAGAGAAGAATGGCAGAGAAAGGGAGAGGAGGAAAGAGAGGAGGGGCCTCATCTTTAATAATAATTACTGACCAATTATTGACCATGTATTTAATCGTGGACTCTCTTTGACAGAGGCCAGTTTGGAGGGGCAGCCAAACTTGCACTGTGCAACATTTGTATCAATACTTAGACTTTTCCGGTAAAACAAGTGACACATGTGGGATGCATGAATGAGTGAATGTCATATATGATGTACTGTTAATCACTGTACAATAAAAGGAACCCATAAGTGGAATTGAAGCAAACTGTTGCCTTGCAGTTTCATTCTTGCTACAATATACAGTACTGTGTAAAATAATTTGGTACAGGCAATAAAGTGCAAATATCTTACTATATAACAAAACACTGATTAATCTGAAAAACATTCAAACCTTAAAGATCAAATGTCTTTTATGTAATACTCTCTGTTGTTAGTATTTTGTAGTTTAGTGTGCTAAGAGTGAAAGTGTTTGCTTCCTAAATGAAACCTTTCACCAGTGTTGTAAATTAATTAGCTTATTTCGAGACATGTATGACGTGTTTTGTTGGTGAGAGAGTGTTTCAGAGGTGAGATGAACTGTTAAGCTGAGATTCATGTTTGTAATGCAGACTGTGTGAAGAGTTTAAAAAAATATACGTGAGTACTGACCAATGCTTTTTAGGAACTGAAAAAAAAGTAGTTTATCACTGATCAGGTCTCAGTCACTGAGGAACAATTATATACTGTAAGATATTCGTCAGGTTATACAGCGTACAGTTCACCACGACTTTCAATATGGCACATTACCAGCACCACAGTAACGTAGTAATGTGCCATCTTTTACAAAGATTATACATGTATTTTCTATCTCTGCGTGCTGTTGTATGGGCACCTTGTTTTAATAATCCACATTCCATATGGATCTCAGTAGAACAGCAATTATTTCCATCTCTGTCTCTGTTAAATTTTCTCACTGACAATAAACAACTTACTACTTACTTAGATGTTGTGTCCTGCAAATCTGTATCCAGTCTGGTTTAGCATTGGGTTGGAGGGCAGAGAGCAAAGGTTAGAGAGGGAAGTAAACAATTGACAAGAGTGACCACATTGTCAGTACACATGCAGTTGCTGGGGTTTAGTGGCCTGTATCAACACTGCCATAGGAGGGTGAATGGAAGGAAAGGAATGTAAGCATCCGTGCTTTTGAGTGGGAGAGACCAAGGTCAATGCAGTGAAGCACAAATGCATAGGGTGCAATAATTTTACAAGCAATAAAAGAGTCAAAGGGCTCCATGTATTACACTTAAACAATCAAACACTTTTGGCTATAGGTTAGTGTAGATATGGGTTAGGACCAATACATGGTCAGTAGCACAAGCTGTGAGGATACTAATGTATGAGGTACATGGCTTGATAGGGTAGGGTTTTCTTTCCTTTTTCTTCCACAGAGACTGTTTATATTGTCTATAGGTGTCATTCTATAATGAATATTTTCCTAAACCAACTCAAATTGTTTTATTTTTCCTAAGGTTGAGGATGTCTCCAAGTTACAACATAGGATGAAAACAATTGCACTTTGGTACAATTATTTGGTAGCATTGATAAAGTGGTGTGATACTTGTGGTTAGTAGGCACTGCTCTTTTTGTAAAGAGCAGTGCCTACTAACAAGCACCAGGCTGAGTTTTAACTGTCGCCACTGTCCACTGAAACTCTGACACCTTTGCAACCATTGATACTGACAGAAAGGTCAGTTTTCCTGTAAAGCTTTGGGTGTAACTGTGTGTATATGGTGTTAGTGCAAGGAACCTCACAGTATATAAATGCTGTATTTGCATGTTCAACTTAAAATTTTACAGATAAGATATAAACCAATTTAATATCTTTTTTCCTATCATATATTGTTTGAAACACAAGATATCCATAAATCAAATTTATGTTAGATAAGGACACAGCCAAAGGTCAGTAAAGGTTAGCTCCAGCATGAAAAGATTCATAGTAGCAACTTTCAGGGCAACTTTTACACAATCAACTGATCAATGCAGGCAGGTTAGGTGATTTACCTCATGCATGCAAATTTGTGTAAACCCCTTTCCTCGTCATACCTTGGGGCAGAGTGAGAAATACATAAACATGCCTATTTTAGGCATTTAAAAAAAATGCTTACATTGTATTTGTTTGCTTCTATTACATATTTGCATTTGTTATAACTATTGCCTTTGGCAGGAAATGCAAGACAGAACAGCAAATATTATGAAAATAAGATTCATAATGTCTGCAGCTATGTAGCAAAACTGTTCCCTTTTTTTCAAGTACAACACCTTTATGACAAAAGCCCTGACAGAACTTAACATTATAAGCACATGATTTATTGCAGGTTCTTTTACAGGGTGTATGTATGTTTTTTATGCTTTAATTTTTTAATTGTCAGAATTTGAATGTTTCCAGTCTCTATTGTTTTATCTTTTTGAATGCCTGCATGTATTGCTTACAAAAACAAAACAAAACGAACAACAACAAATGCAGTCATATATTCATACAACCTGTCATTGTGTGGTTGGTATTTATTGCAACTGTCATCACTGCATCTGGTTATTTGTGAGGGCAGTCCTGGGAGGTCAACTGTAACTTTAATCTTTAATCTTCCAGCTTCACTTATTCCACCGCTACCAGTAGCTAGACCCAGAATGATTCTTCTTATCTCTAATTTACACCACCTATCCACCTGTTCTGAAGCTGCACTCTTGACAGGATTTAATGGGCAAGTTCTTTTTCTGTGGTCGGTCAATAAGTGTTCATATGCTCAATCTATTGATGTATCCTGAATTTTCTGTTAGCTTACAGTCAGATGAAAGCATACATCAGTTTTATAAAATTTGTTTCTAATCTTCTTGTGAATACAATACTAAAATGGCTAAATGAGGTTGACTAACCATGAGTGAAACTAACATGGACATTTAATCTCAGCAATAACACTAAAATTGCTTTGTTGTTTTGTTTGTGGACATTTTGTAGATGATATAGGTGCAAACAGGGTTGGAGGCAGCCATATCTACATGAAGGTTTTGTGTGAGAGTTTGGAAACGAAAAAAGGAAAGCAGAAGCACATTGATAAGATACATCAAAGAAATCTCATGAAAAGCTTCTTGGAAAGATCTAAATCTAGAAAAACCTCTTTCATACCCTCTCTTGCTGTCTCTTTTGCTCACACAGACTGTACTGTGCACATCATTAGAACATTATAGGCTGGCATCAAGTGAATTAAACTTATAGCTTTCTTAACCAATCAAGACTTTCTTTTATGGAGCATTGCACATCTACGGTCCACAAGTTTTTTAGAGTGAGGGATGTTAAGACATGAAGATGTACTGTATAGTACAATCTCTAAAAAAAGGTTTAGCACCAAATGATCAGCCTATGGAAAAAGGGGCACAGAAGCTTATTTAGAATGAGCTTCTCCAAAATAAAGACAACCATTCATTTCTCCTATGCCTCCTCCTTGCTTAAATAACAGCAGCCATATATGCACAAGCAGATTGCACCTGCTTTACAAACACAAAATACAGATGAATTTACCTGATTGTCTGCTCAGCTTCCTGAGAGATTCTCCAGTCTGGTTACCCGTTTCTGCCTGCTTGACCAGAATGGACTCTGCCTGCCTCTCTCCCTAAACCCCATTACCACTGTAAGTCGAATTCTGTTTCTTCTGGTTTGGTTTGGTCTGGTCTAATCTTTCTCTGATATTCTGCTTCTGGCCCCTCTGCCCTGTATTCTCTATTCCCCTTGGCTCTGGATATTATCATACCTGACCTATGTATTTCTGGACTCTCTGTTTCTCTGACTGTTTTGTGCATGTTAGATTTCAGGATTGTGGGGTGGCATTTAAAGGTGTGCTTAATTTAGATTCTGTAAAGAAGATTTTGGATTATGTTTAGTTTTATGTTAATTGGATATCTGTCACTCTGACACTCTGATTCGGTATAAGTGTTTGTGGTACTGTGAGTGTTTCCACCTCTGCCACTCAGTAGTGACCGTGTGGCGGACACCAACACTATAGGTCACCATCTTGACCACGTGGTCTACTCTGCCATACTGTCTGTCACTCTGCACTCTCATTCTTCACTCGCTACTTTAAACCATCCTAATGCCATCTACTTACCCCTGAGAAAAAGTAAGATAAGACCATATCTCATACTTACCTGTTTACCTACCTCCTGAACCTTATACTTACCTCAGTCTCCTCTGCAATTCAGAACCATTTATCAAATGGGAGGTTTCCTGACCACTTCCTCGGCCGAGTCAGCATCTTTCACACCAGCCATCTTGCCTCTCAATACAGTCTTTGATTTTCATTAAACCTTTTTAACCTACCTTTTGTTGTTAGCTTTATTCTTGGGTCCAGTTTTCCATTTTCCCTTACAAATTTATTTGGTGCCCAAACCCAACTCAGATGTCTTTTTGCTGCCATTTTGACACCTAACTTCAAAAGTGGTGTAATTTCATCAAACACCCTCCTCCGCACGTGGGAGTGCTTTTACAGAAAACAGTAATTTTGGTCATATGACAGGGTGGGGACAAATGACAAAATTACCTTCACTTCATATATGTGAAGGCATAAATGCAAAATCCACTGCATGCTCTATTTTGCCCATTTGAAAGATGCAGTCCTCACACAACACCCTTTGTAAATCAGTTTGTGCCATTGATTTAAAGTTTGCACATTTTACTACTTGCAAACCTTCTGTAAATCAGGTCCTAAGTCTGATCACAGGCTGTAAAAAGAAAGAAAGAACGGACAAGACTTCCTGACAAAGTCACATTGTAAACTTAAAAAAATCTTTTTACATATGTGGAAAACACCACATCCAAATGCCACCAAAAAGGTAAAGAACTGATACAAGCCAACTCACTTGATGATGCTGGGTGGAATGTGGACATACTCCATTGGGATGATTTCCCCAAGCTCCTGCAGACTATTCACATACTTGATCTTACTGCTGAACTTGGAGCTATAGAAAACAGAAATCATAAAGGTTAGTGTCAGTGTTGTCTATTCATGAGAGTTTATTTTTAACACTTGTTTAAATAATATTCATAATATGATAATACAGATAACATTGTATTCCTATACTGAAGCTTAATGATGATTTATGTTTATTTCCAGTATGTACAGGTAGGCTGCATGCAACTGGCAGTAGTCAGTTTTGAAGAGTCCAATGCATTTCTTTGAAACTATGAGGATCTAGGATGCACATGCTGTGCTGCCTGAAATGAATGTAAAGTAAAACAATTAAACCTTATAAATGGTCTGGTTATTCCCAACAAAGTCCGTATGAACCAGGAAGGGTGGACAATGATGAACATCTTAAGATTTTTCTTCAGTCTGTGGAACAGGCAGAGAATTAGAAGGGGTGTAAAGAAATTAGTAATAGCTTGTTGTTAATGTTAATTTATTAATTAACCCTGCTGGCAGATAGATAATACATCTTACAGTGAAAACAGAATAATGACCATTGGCAGAGCAAGTGGTTTAAAAAATAAAAACATGAATAGTCTGATAAATGCACACTTCAGTAACATGATGTGGTATTAAAAGAGCATCTTAGAGAGCGTAATGGACGTATCCACAGCCACATAATAAAGCTACATTTTCACATATTTACCCAATAACATTAGTTTATTTGCAGACACTCTATTTGTAGGTTTAGTAAAACAGTCACTATTTATTTGGTTTAAACTTTAGTTTATTATTATAATTACTTTGACATGGCACTGTTTGCTAAATAAAGCACACACATTTGGTCAACATTGTTTTGTCACATTATGTTTGTCTATTGGTTTTATTAATTAACTTATTTTTTGTTTTTGAGTTATCTGATGACTTCACCTTCCTGGTGTGGCAAGCGTGAGTGTGGCTAAAAAAGCCAAATGCCAGGCCACATAACCTTACAAGAAAAGGGGAGAACTGGGATTATTAATTTGGAGATGTTTATTTGTTAGATTAAAGTATATACATTGTACTTCTGTTTCTAGTTTAGATTTCAGTTTTGTAAACTGACAGACTTGTTGTCATATTTATTTGTATTCATTGTTTAGTTGGTTATGGTTTGTCTTGGTTAATCCCCCTTTTGTTTTGAAGAGGCCTCATCAGCCAGTATTTATGCTCCCCTTTGTGTTCAGTTTGGTGGGTCAGTTTGTCTTTGTTTAGTTTAATCATTTAGTTTAGCCTAAGTCCAGTTGTGTTTATTTGACCTCTTTTATGGTCCCCGAACTGTATTGTATCCATCCATCCATCCATTTTCTATACTGCTTAGTCCCCGTAGGGGTCATGGGTGTGCTGGAGCCTATCCCAGCTGTCACACGGGCGAGAGGTGGGGTACACCCTGGACAGGTCGCCAGTCCATCACAGGGACAGATACAGACAAACAACCATTCACACTCACACTCACACCTATGGGCAATTTAGAGTCCCCAGTTAACCTAACTGCATGTCTTTGGACTGTGGGAGGAAGCCGGAGTGCCCAGAGAGAACCCACGCAAACACGGGGAGAACATGCAAACTCCACACAGAAAGACCCCTTTGCTTTTTTGAAATCCACCTGTGCCTCTTTTTGCCTGCTAGCTCTGTCCTTCACAGATAGTCAGAGTCTCTCAGAGGTAAAGATAGGCACAGTTTCAAAAATCTGTGAAAAACTGCATCTACAAATTGTCAGACAATAGCAGAATAATGTTCCTCAATAAAACTGCAAAGACTTTGACTATATCAAAGTGTCAATATATTAAGGAATACATCTACAGTGCATAAAATCATCAAAGATTCAGAGAATCTGGTAAAATCTCAGGACAAAACTGAAATGCAAAATGGCTGCATTATGGGTCATCAGATGGCTCATCAGATGGAAACATTGTCTTTCTTTCTGGGCCAAAGCTCATTTAAGATGTCAAAGTGCAAAACTATTCTATTGCCAGACAAATTGAATTTTGACATTCTTTTTTAGAAATCGCATCCTCCTGACTAAAGAGGTTTGTTATCAGCACTCAGTTCAAAATGGGGGTACATTAGTGTTTATTGAATGAGCTGCTGTTTTTATCTATATTTTACATAGCTTCCCAACCGTTTTTAAAATTGCAGCTGTATGAGCATAATGCACTATATATTTTGTACATGTATTTGTATATTTTGTCAGGGCCTGTCAGGAGAAAGTGAGAGATTGTTAGAGGTTCTTTGTTTGCATTTTATTGTGTGCTACATATTACTACTACTGTATTGTACTGTTGTACTGTATTACTTTGCAGTTATACAACATTATGTGAATATCATTTGTGCACTTGCATGTCTTACCGGCGGTCTATCATTTGGTAGCACTTCTTCATCCAGGTAAAACCTGGCATTCTCCTGCGAGGTGTGGCACCATTCAGGTAGACAATCATGTAATTTTCTGCCACCATAAGCTCCAAGGTACTTATTACATACCTACATAAAGACAATGGAAACGGGTGTTACTGGTTACAGGTTCATTAGATCCACACAGGTAAATATAAGTGCTACAGCATATCATAATATTTTATACAAAAAATGCTTCCTGTTTTAAAAGAAAGTGTGCACGTGTTCACAAAGACAGGTCCATAAATTATTTTCCAAAGTTGTATACTGAACTTTGAAATTAACTGTATGAAACACCTCCTGCTCTTGTTGCTCCAAGATTTTGAGTTAAGGCCGTTGTGTCAGCAGATCACATATTGGTGTACTAAGTGTTTGAGCGAAAACTTACTTACTTGGGTGAAACTTTACTTACAAAAAAAGGTTTTCCATTACATAATTGTAATTGTCACAGTCACTGTCAGGTAGGAAACATGCTGCAAACACGATGATGGCATTTTGTTCACCATAATAACCTGAAAAACACAAAAAATACATACAAAGAGGACTTTCTTGTAAGATAGAGTTAACTGGAGACAAAACGTACAAAAAGCAACTCTTCCCTTTAAACATTAAAGTTCAAAACATATGGTCATCAAAAAGGTCTTGTTATTTAACAGCTATGAAACATACACGAGAAACTGGATATTAGACATTTACTGTATGTTTGCATACCTCCATGAGAAATTACTCTTTTGTATGCCTCAATGCACTTCATATCAATGCGATGCTCCTGCTCTCCAATGATCACAGTTCTCCACGGGTTGCTATCCTCACTCTCCTCTGCTGCTCCATGTCTTGTAATAGCTTCACTCGATGTTGCTCCTGCTCCCAGCTTAGACTCATCTGAGTCTCCGACTGTGACATAAAAATAAGAATGTTTTACAGGATGAAACTGTAAAGAATAAAATCATTTTTATTTTATTTATGGTTATTGTACAATGTATAGAAGAGAGAGGTTGGTGCAGGAAATTTACTGAGAAATGATATGTGAAAACAATAAATGCTGCCACAACTGCTGGACGGTTTGTAGATGACTGTACTGCAGAAAAGCAGTGCCTGTTCGTTCTGAATTATAAAGCATGTACACAACATCATGTGCTACCATGTATCTCTTTTATTGTGTATGATAATATGAGCATCGTGTTATGCCTGTAATCTATTTATAGATATATTTGTCTTTAATCCTCAGGAGTGTGTCTCACCGTGTCTGTTGAACTCAACTGAGTCTGCCTCATCTGGTGTGTCTAGCTCATCTATGTTGACATCCAGGTCATCTCCAGTATCCAAGGCCTCATCCTCTGTATCCAGGGCATCTTCTGAGAGAAGAGACCCCTCACTGCGATCCAACGACACATTCATTGGCGGAGCTGCCAGCTTTCTTCTTTGATTAGATCCCCCTGATAGATCTGCTGAAGAGGGTGGATCTGGCCAGAGAGAGAGGATTTGTTTAATAGTTTCTTCATTAGTTTGCATTCACACAACTATGTTTTAAGAAGCTTTGGTCTTATGCTAAGGTACATTTATGCCTCACCCACAATGGTGGTGGTGTTATTAATAAATATTACTAATAAAACAGTTGATGTTTTACTTAAGAATCCCATACGATTTCACAGCAGCAGTGAATTACTTATTATGATTTGCCAATCCATCTAATAAACCAAAAAGCATGATATCTTTTAGCCTACTGTACTGACATTAACATACTGTATGTCTTGAACATGTTTAAAACATGTTTCTTAACATACTGGAATTCTATGAAGTGAAACAAAATTGACCAGCACTACTGTGTTGTGCTAAAAGATTTTAAATAACAAGAGAGACATATGTTTAGTTCATCTGTTTATTTACCTTCTCTATTATCCATATCCTCAGCTTCTTCACTGGATGCCACCTTCATCCCCGCTGCACAGTCTCCCTGTTGGGAATGTCTGCTCAGAGGCACAGAAATACAATAATGAGCCATAACATAAATTATCATGGCTATCGCCACTGCCACCATTGGGACAGCTATGCATAGAATTGGGCCAAACAAGACTAAAACAACCATCTACAGACAAAAAGAATCCAACTTTTCCCATGACACTAAGGGATAGCTTAACATCTGGTCATCTGACTCTGGACATAAAAGATTACAGAAATGACAAAAAAACTGAGAGAGAACAACTCACTGCATCATTCCCAGCCTTCACGTGTGGGCTGAGGAAACAATACTGAGCAGTGTTGCTACCTCCCCCATCTATAGCCTCTCTAACAAACTCTGATTAGCATAAGGCATGCTAACAATGGAGAAAAGCAGCATAAAGAAACCAGCATGCATGATTACAGACACAAAGATACATACATACAAACAAGACTTTTCTTTTTTTTTTAAGTGTCTAAGGTCGCTTACCTTTACTTTACTCTGTCTTTTTTCAGCATTAATGTCTAAATTTCTGTTTCCACAATTAAGTCACATGACCACTTGACTATGGAAAGATTTGCTCTATATGTGTGCATAGACACATGCACACAGAGTAATAGGCAGGGGAGGGTTGTGGATGCCAAAGAGGCGGTGAGTCATCAGAATTACTAAGTGGGGAAAACAAGTACCATGATGCAACTGCTAACGAGGAACCAATTAAAATGCAGTAAACATACATGAATATTGTTACAGAAAACAACTTTTAATTAAGAAACAATACTTTGATCTTAGATGAGACACAATGTGAAAAGAGAAACAGCAGCAGAAAGTGATTCAGATTTTTAGTCCTTAGTAAGGGTTCTTACATTTCCCATGATGCAACTCATGTGTCTTATCTGACTGACAAACCCTGATGTTCCAACTTTATGCTCAGATCAAAGTGGATTATTTTGTATGTAATATTTTTTATCCTTTAGAAGCCAAGTTAGAGAGAGAATCTTTAAATGGCCATTATGGATAGGGGAACTCATTATATATGGATATATGATGCCACACATTTGTGTGACAGATTCTCATTTCTGCTTCAGTGTGTCATATACACTGTAATATACACTGCTGATTTAGACTTGATAAGTAATTATTTGTCTCTGATAAAGGAAAAAACTGAGATATCGTTAAGGCTTGATCAGTCTTAAATTGAGCTTTGCTGCCTCTTTGTGGTTACAGACAGTAGTGCAGCTCCTGGCCACTGAAAAACTATTAGTTTGTGTGCTAAATACCTTCAGTAACGTGCATGTTATCCAGTATTACTCCAGTAGTACCTTCTCTCTCTTTCACACACTTACACTGGACAGAAAACAACTATCATCACATATCAGCTTTTTAGAAAGACCAGTAAAGGATCTGAAATGACACTGTCTTGCAAAAGAGATGGGCCTTAAGTGATATGGGTAGTACATTAAATATTAGTACAATAATGTACCGCACTGAACTGAAGGGCAAAATAAAGTCTGTGGGTGAAAAGCTCACCTTGAAAGGAGAAAGTGAACATATCCCTCTGGCACATACCGTGCATGATCTTCCCTCTCAGGCTGCGCGTCTGATTGGTAGAACGACTGTCCGTCAAACTGGTAATAAGTATCGTTTGTCTCACAGTCACTTTGACCATCAGCTTGACATTGAGAGTGCTTGAGGTCAGAAGTACACATGGCATTATCTCCATACTGGGAATCACCTATGTTTTGAAAATTTGAACCCAGATCATCCAATCTGTATTCTGCTTTAAATCCAGCTTCATAATAGTTCCCAGCCTGCTCAGATCTGTATTGTACAGCCGAGGCATCAGTTGTAAACTCAGCATAGACATCTGTGGTGTGTGGCTGGCTGTGGGATTTAGTGTCCACTCTGTCTGAGTAGGCGCTCTGGTTTTCAGTTCTTTGGTCAATGTGGTGGTAGTTGTAGCCATACTGGGTTTGACCCTGAGTTATATTCTGACTTCCTGTCCACTGGTATGCAGCATCTTGCTGGGATGACAGTTGTGATGTCACATCTTGGCATCTTTAAGGAGAATAAGGGATCATGAGTCAGAGAAGAGCGGGGGGAAAATTAAAAAAGAATTTTAAATACAAATGCAGTACAGTAAATGTTGTTTATCTGGGTCTGAGCTATATTTTGGAAATATACCAAAATGTTAGTTTCTATAGGACAAACACTGTTAAAACTTTTTTAGTCACTTGCACATCAAAAAATTCTTGTGTAATTTCATATTAAATGACAATTGTCTGCAATAATAAGCAGAGTTAACACTTTGTTTTTTAACATATGATATGCTGAACACTATGGCACAGAAATATACAACACAAACTTGAATACGTTATTTGCTACTGTGAAGTTGAAGTTACATTGGCAAACTTATATCCTCTGATGCACTGGATATTTCCTATACACACACACACACACACACACACACACACACACACACACACACACACACACACAGATCTGCCTGCATACCCTCACACTTTGTAAGAGAGCTAGGGGAGCTGTTTCCATTAGCTATAGTGGGGCTCCAGCTGTAATGAGGCAGGTAATGCATATTTAATGAGGCGTACACAGATTTATAAACACACACAGAGCCACAGATCAAAGCTTGCTGCCAAACACTTGAAATACATATACGTATGGACACATAATCTTTTCCTCTCAGACTAATATTCAGTTTCACATCCTCTTCATCAGTGTCAATCTGTCATTCACCCATCCATCCATCCATCCATCCATCCATCCATCCATCCAACACAAACAGACAGATCATCACATTCAATTCCTCAAGAGAGCTTTCTACAGCAGCTTCATTTTGACAGTCTGTTTATCAATGCTAATATTCCTCTGACACAGATTCTATTGAGAAAGCTGTAGAGAATTAAACACCAAGCAGTAAACTAGTGGGGACAGGGGTGGTTCTTGTGTGTGTGTGTGTGTGTGTGTGTGTGTGTGTGTGTGTGTGTGTGTGTGTATTGGTTGACAGAGTGTGGTATATATATATTTTAAACATTTTAGACTTAGGTAACTCCAGAGTTTTCTTGCTTTTAAAGGGTCTAGAAATGCTGTATACTGT
>OMLM01016889.1:0-15356 GCA_900302695.1 Helostoma temminkii | reverse complement strand
TGTGTGTAAGCACTTGGCGTTTGCTTATCGTCCATGTAACATTCATCAGTGTGTGCACAACACACACTTTAATCACGACCGTGCATTCAACTCACAAAAATAGCCAGCTCTCACCTGCAACGCAACATCCATATAATCTGCTGAATGCAGATTAGTGTTGCTGTGAGTTAAATATGTGTGTTTCAACATATGTGTGTTTCATCACAAAAGTACTTTAGTCGCCGTATTTATGCAGTTGCACCTGTGTGTTTATATTTCTGTGTTTGATGGCTTTATCCGATGCAGAGCAGATCGCGTTTATTCAGGTGTGTATTTGAGTGTGTGTGATTGATTGAGAGCTGGAGCAGCGTAATCGTCAAGAGTGTAATGATTATAGCCTCTCAACTCACAATTTTCTCTTTTCTCTTTTTTACTTTTTTCCAAATTTCCAGCACTTCTTTCTTTCTCTCTCTCTCTCTTTCTTTCTTTCTTTTTCTCTCTGTGTTTTTCTACCTTCCTCATCTCCCTGCACTGCTCCCTCTTTCCCCACCCATGAATAATCTATTCACCCAAGGCTGCCTATGAAATAACAAGAAGTTATAGAGAGCTTCACAAAGCCTGCCACCCACCCCTACCCCTTGCTCCCTCTCTCTTCCCTGCTGTAATCAGGATGCCTCTGCAAAGTTACACCCCAGTCTAAGGATCTGCATCCCTCATGAGGGTGTGTGTGTGTGTGTGTGTGTGTGTGTGTGTGAGAAAGAAAAGAATGATGCACTTTTCTTCTTCTCTAAAGCAAATTTGTATAACAAAAAACAGTAAAATATATTTGTTGCTGTGTGTTATTCTGCAGGTATTTACATTATCATGATTGCCCAGTGAAGCCAACATTGTTTGGTGTTTGGATGTGCATTTGAACTAACTACAAATCCAGTGAACACGTGCGAGAAAATGACTAAACATATCCAGAGGTCCGATGGCGCATGTACCTAAAGGTACAAACAAACAGTGGATATATGTTTAAAACGTGTATACAAAATAACAGGGAGTGAGATAAACACACATACAGTAATACAGTATTTATGGCAGATGGTGAGCACAGTGAGAATAGCAAAGAGCAAAGAAATAGGAAGAGGAGGAGGAGGAAGAGAGAAAAGCCTGCTTCAAAAGCCAGATGGAGACATAAAGGTGTGGAGTTCAGAGGCAAGTCAGTGCTTTGTGACACCCAAGGGTCCACAAGATGACACTATCATCACTGATGTTAGTTTTGTGGAATGAGGATGTTTCGAAATATAGGTTACCTGCATGCTTTATCCTTCTGCGTCTGTGTAATTACGGTAGTTTAAATGTCTGCATTCTTAAAGTTTAGATGGATAGATTAGTTAAATTACAACTCGTAATGTATCCTAATCCTAGCTTGCGTTGTAAAACTGCAGTTATTCTGCTCATTAGACAACACTTGAACAGCAAGCCAACAGGTAACGTCACATTTGCTGTCATCAGACTGGTGATTAACAAAGTCATCTTTTCATTTGTCTTCATACTCATTTGCCCTGTGAGTAAAAGCCAAAACAGTACTTTAACACATTTGCTTTTCTGATAGTTTGGTGTCATTCTCATTCGTTCAGTACATCTCACTTTTTTCTTAATTTTCTATGGAAGAGAACAGCAACAACCTGTTACTGGCGGGCAGTGGGTCATGAACAGGGCAGGACTTCCTCCTGAGTATAAGGCCAAGAAGCTCATCAACTGCACAATGTAATCAGATCATTACAGACGAGTTGAATAATCTATTCAAACAGCTTGTTCAAAGTAATACAAATAGACTCACTCAAGACAGATTTTGGCCAGATTAGATTAATCCCCAAACTGCAAAATGAGTCAAGAATTCCTGCCGCACATTCCCATCCCATCTCATTTATGTGTGGACACAATTCTGGCTGCAGTCAGGGTATCCCAAGAAACATCATTCACCAAGCTGCCTTTTGATATGTACATTTGGTTACACAATGAGGAAACAAGGAGGACAACAAGCCAGTGTTGCTGAAAATCACATCTTCCTGCCAGAGCAGTTTCACAATTGTACATCATTCTGCAGAGTGTAGAAATATTATGTGAAATTTAAACTGCAAAGAAGCCAAAAATTAAAGCAGCACAACTTGACATTTACACTATAAATACAAAAATAAAGAAGAATAAAACAAAAATAAATCTCAGATTGATCAGATTTTTTTTTACTAACTAAGTATTTGAGGAAGGGCACGAGTAATATATCTTACAACAGATCCAGTGCTGTGACCAGTGGTCAAAATTATTCTGCATGTGTTGAAGAATATTATGTAAATTAAATATTTCTGTCAGTAAGCATCCTTTAAACTCATATAACAACCACTTTAATCAGTGCAAATTGTTCAAGCAGCACCAACTTAAAATTGAGGATGTAAGCGCAATATTGACAGTTTATTAAGTTGATGTGTGAACTGTTTAACACATCCAACATGTCGAACACTAACAGATTTCCAATGTGTTTGTGTAAAGTGGGTTTTTTAACAGGCATTTAAAATTCATGCAGTTTTATAGTCTCTCTCTCATGGGGAACCACTTACTCTTTAGTTACTAAATGTTGCACTATGTTGAGCCTGCTAACTTTGTACATCTGTAAGTTATTCCTGGGAACAGAAATGTATAAAATGCGTTTGTCCAGGCCTTTTAATGGAAAATAGCTGCGGCCAGTAATGAGACATAACAGTCAAACTAACACCTATAAAAATATGAACAATAAGATGAAACATTTCATAAACCTCTAGAGTGGGATGTTGGTTCTCTGTGGATAAAAGTTTTGACATTACACTGACATTACACCATTTGATCCACTTACAAAGTAAAAATATTGAGCTTCAAGCTGTGTAACCAGTACTTCTTTAGGGCAGAAACATGCTAAATAATTGTGGTATTTACCTCTTCCTCTTTGTAATGAAGCATATCATGACAAATAATTTATGTCTTAGTTTTCAGTTTCCTTGTTTCTATGTTTTAACCAGTCTCTGTCTTTCCCTGCACTCACACAGACTCACCTGGCCACGCCCATGCTCTGCCCTGCTCCCAGCCCTGACACACACACACACACTCACCCAATAATCAGTCACTTCAGTTATTCAGGTCCTCTGTATATATTCCCCTCTCCCACAGTCAAGAGTTGTCAGACCCTCTGTAGTGCTCACCCTGTTGGGTTGAGTCTGTTATAACCTCACTCTGTAGTTTCAGTCTGTTGTATCTACTTGTTTGTGTTCTCTCTGTTGTATTTAGTCTGATGTATTCAACCACAGTTTCCTCTGTTACATTTTACTGGATACATTTGTCTTTTTGTTCTTGAACTACCACTTGCTCGTGCGACTTTTGGACTTTGCCTTTGCCTCATGCCTGTAAGGGTGTGATTTGTTTTATTTGTTTGGTTTTTTGTTTTGTTTTATGGTTGAGACTGTATTTTGGGGTTTTTTTTAACTGGTACTTTTTTACATTTCTGATGCTGTCCATGCCATGTTGTGAACTTTCATCTGCCAATGTTATTTATTTATAAATTTATTCTTATGTTTGTAATTTAGTTTCTGTGAGTGTAGTGCTTTAATTGATATATTTTGTTCATTTGTCATTTTCCTCCTTTGTTGGAGTGATTTTCTGTTTATCATTATTTATCTTGGTAAAAGTCTCTGTTTACTACTAGATTTCATTACATTCCATTTTACCCTCTAACCTCCGAGTTTGTATATGCATTTGGGTCTGCTGTCATTTGGGAAGCCTGACATTGTTGTGCATGATCACTCAGCAGCAATATGATTTTGAGTAAACCCAAAGTAAACTCTGTATTTAGTGCTTTGTCAGATCAGATTATATCCTTGTCTTCCAAAAAAATTGTCAGGTTAAAAAAAGTAGTCCCCATTTTATCTTTCTCCTGTTTATAAAGACAGAGTTAGGCGTGTTGAGAGAAACTGAGACAGAAGGATCAAATAGATTGAAAGATGCTCATCTGAAAAGAAAACTGCAGGAGCGGTCATCCGTCAGCCCCAGAGGCATCGCTGCAGCAGTGTTATTTTATCTGCAAATTAAATGACAGAGACAAACATAACTCTCGTAGAGGGAGACAATCAGAGCTGAAGCTATGTATCATATGTCACGTTTACGTGTGCATCTGGTAAAAGTTAACTATCATTCATCTACTGTTTAGTGTAGGTATTTATTCACTTCATAGCATAAGCATAATGGTGTATATTGTTAGTAGGGGCAGACAGAATGGAAAAGGTAGTGTAGAAGCAACAGTTACTATTTATTTCATCTCCTCCCTTCTGTTCTCCTCTGCTCTCTCTTCTCTGTTCTTATTTCAGCTCTCCTCTTTAATCTGCTCCCCTCTCATCAGCTCTTAGTTCATGACATTTCTTCCTCTTTCAGCTCTCCTGCCTTCCATCCTTCACCTCCTCTCCCTCGTGCTTTTTTCTTTTTACTCATCTCTGTTTCTCTCTTCCTCTCTTAGCAACTATAACTATAACTAAATCTTTCTTCCTGCTGAACTTCCCGTCTGGTCTCCTCACCTTCTTTCTTCTTCTTCCCAGTCTTTTCAAACTGTCTCCTTTCGTCTAGCAACCCCACCCTGCTGCGAATCCAAAAGCTGATCGTGTGTTGTATGTTGTGTTGCATACACAACTTCACAACAGCACAAAACTGCAGACATGCATTTCCTGCTCTTCAACTTTAATCCGTTATACTTCAACAGACACACTCAGAAATACACCAGGGTGCACACACGCAGACACACAGGACCCCTGGCCCTTGCTGCTCACCAGTTAAACTGAATGTAGCTTTAAATTTCAGCCTTAGTTAGGTGTTTAGTAGGCAGGACTGCACAGACAGAAATCCTCTCTGTTTGATGTTGGATGCTTTTACCTGCCCCAGCTTTCAGCCTCGTCCTCCTCCCTTCATCCTTCGTCTCTCCCTCCGTCTTAACTTATGCTACCAGGCCTTGTCAGCACACAAACATACACACTCACATGTCACTTATCTGTTCCCCTCCTTTGTTGATATTTGACACACATCCACTCGCTTCTAAAGCCTCTAAATTTTGTTTTTTTTTCCATTTCTACATTATAAACCAAGGTCACACAAGTAAAGAAACCAACACAAACGCACACCCAGACGCCCTGAAAAACACATTCAAATGTGTTAACATTCACAAACAAGCCAGCACAGATTTACAGTATGACCCAGCACACCTGTAAAACATGCACACAGATGTTTTTATCCTGCTGAAAGCTCTAGTCTTTGTTAGATGGCCTTGGAATTTTACAATGATTTGAGAGAAATTACTAGTAACAAGCTACAGTTGAACTGATCAAGGCAGAAAGCAGCATTTCCTTCTTTTTATTGTGTGGTATATTAGTTTATATACAGATTTCTATGTTTTGAATAAAGCACCAAAGTTGATTTGTTTTTTGTTATTTTTATTTTTATTTTTTGGCCTTTTGTTGTTTTGACTGCCAAGAAGAATTATAGTGCAGCAGATTGTGTCTTGGAAAAAAAACAACAACAAAAAACAAAACAGTTTTTCAAGCATAACGGGAAGTCAAATAATTCATGCAAATGTTGCAATCAACAGTTCATATGCTGCACACATAACACACAGGCCATCTGCCAGGCAGAGGACTCGTGCTGAATTTAAATAAGCAGGCTACTTGCGGTTAACTTCCGTAAAATCACAGCAGTCACAGCGAAGTTCAGGTTTCAGGAGTTGCTGACAAATTTATTTTTCAATCAAATGTCGTTTGATTGACTGGCAACATGTCTAAGATGTTCACTCACCTCCTGACTAATGCAATTTGCGGTAGGCTCATCAACGAGTCATGGAGTGAATAAATGAATACATTAATGGATGGACAGGTTGAGTGAACAATAACAAAGTAATTATGAAACATGAAAAGGTATGATGAAATGAATACATTACTACACATGCAATACACTAACGAAAAGAAGAATTGTGCCACAGCCGGGTGCTTAGCTCATATTAAAACTGGAGGAATTTGCTCCCAAAGATAACAAAGCGCAGCTGCCATCAGACCTTTGGCTGAGCTACAGTATGTCATTACTCAACTGAGTTAATACTACAGTCGACATCCCTGTACCTGTAGCATAGGACTTGACAAAGCATCAGTATAATATACCTTGGCAATGAGATTCATCTAGTACTCAAGTATTTTGATATCAGACTCTGGAGTAGCAAACTGTTTTTATGCTGACATTTTGAAACAGGTTACAAATGATTTGTTTATGTGTTATCTTTAGAGAAATAAAGTCAGTTAATTACACTTAGCTTATACGGGGAACGGTGTGTTTTAATCATGACAAAAAATGTAAATAGGCAACAAAACAAAAATGAGTTAAAGCAAAAATTAGGTTTTCTATTTCAAATAATGTTAACATATCAAATTATTGTGGTTTACAGGTGTAATGGCACACTTCACAGCATGCTTTTTTATTTTTCTTTAGTGTCTTCAGTATTTCCACAGCTTCTCTGTGGTTATTTCAGGTTAGACTGTGAGTGCTGCAGTGTTTGGTTACCCACCCTCAGATGTGGGTGCAAAGGTGCTCTGCTGCTGAGCCAATGCTCTGCTTTTAGAAGTTTAGAAAGTTCGTCGTTGGATTGTGAACTTTGACTCACTGAGGTGCACTGACAGAAAACACTAGCATGCCACAGATTTTTTAAAAATCCATTATTAATAAACCTCTCTAGGGAAAACATATTCCCCTTCTGAAGGGGATGAATGTGGCTTAAACACTGGACACAATAATGAACACAAATGACACAAATGAAAAATGAAAACCATAGACCTAGCACCACAGAGGTGCTGCTGCAACAGGAGAGAGTGGGCTGAACAAAAATAAATAGATTCAGCCCCTCAGCAAACGCAAATGTCGGCCATTTAGACATCAATCAGCTAATCAACCTGGAGCTTCTACAGGAAACACCAAAATAAAACAGGATGTAACGCGTAACATGTTCTGTTAATATAAAATGACAGAATACTGCCCCTGTGTCTGCTCTTAGCCTGTAGCTGCTTTCAAGAGCAAGATAAAAAATACAGATAATAACCACACAAAATAATGCTGTTTTGATGGGATTAGCTAATGTGAAGGCCAGTAAGCAATAGGAATTGCAATAAAGCCATATTCATCCTTCAAAGTACAATAATAGCAAAACAATAGAAGCACTAGTGGTGTACCATAGGTGAATACATGCTATTGTTGTGTTGTTTTCAGCAATTATAGTAATATTAGTGTTGTAATGATTTATTGATGTCAAATTGCTACAAGCGCCAGGAGTGGATCTGAAACATCTCCGCTCATGAATTAAACATTTAGCCCACAAGAAAACAGAACTACCTGTTAGAAAATGTTGCCGACGTGAGTTTAAATATGACAGATGGTTGTGTTTGTGTACCTGATGAGAATGTGAGTAGTGTGTTCCTGTGTGTATGTGTTTGAGTGTACCATATGTATTTGTCTTGAGAATATAGTGTGTGGTGCCCCTGAGGCACGGCATGGTCCTCATGGTGTGTGCAGTGTGAAGAAAAAAATATTCTAAAAGAATCGAGGATTGTCTGTGTGTGTGTGTGTGTGTGTGTTTATTATCAGAATTTGATCAATTCAGTCCAATGTTTTGGAAACTCCAGAAGAGCTATACAGTTATTTTGTTTTCCTCTCGTGTGGGATGACAAGAGAATCCATACGAAGGTTTTTGGACAATGAATGTTCCCTATGTTTTTATCCATTGCTATGTACGTACTTATAATAGGGACTAGGGAATGATTTATATCACTGGGTGTGATCAAAATTGTAGCAAGGCTAACATGTACAATATTTGTGTGGGTGAAATACACATGTTGACACATGAGCATATTTGTGTGTTTGCAGACATACAATATCATTGTGTAATTACATTGTAAAGCATGTGTCCAAAAACCAAGGTATGCTCTTTTGCCAAATCCCTAAAAATGTGTCTCCTTGTCTGTGCTTGTCTCCAGTATGTGCATCCTTCTGTTTCCTGTGTGTGCATGTTTTTGTGTGTGTGTCATGTTGCATTAATACACCTTGTGCCTGCAGAGACCACAGGTAAAGACAGTTTGACAGGCTTTTCAGAAAACTGTCAACTCTCGGGGGCATGTCAATGTAGCGCTACAAATTCCTTCACATTAACGCTGTTTGTGTGTGTGAATATTTAGCCCGGTCATATTGACACATTGTGTACTGTAGCTACTATTCAGTCTCTGTGTGTCAGTACAAACTTCTGTGTGGGGGTTAAATTTGTGTTTTCTGTGTGTCTCACACAGGTTGAGAGCTGTGATTACAGCCCATACAAGCTGGCAGCCTGAACAGCTTCCACCTTAAGGGTAGTGCTAGGAAAGGAAACATGCCAACTTAGACTAAGACATAACACTTGAACATGCACACAAAAACACACCTGCCCCACAACTGCATACAAACACCAGCTTGGAAGTAAATGTCAAAGGAAATCTAAACACCTGAGCCCAGAGTGGTGCACCAGCACACATCCCATTTCTCATAAACAAACAATACACAAACATAACTGTTTAGTAAGCAAAAATTAGCATTTGTTTGACACTGCCTTTTCTTTAATACTTGTTTTTATGGTCGTTTAGCTCTTTCACACGCACACACCTTCACACATACAGACTCTTAACCTTCCTGGGTGCCCTCTGTCAGCAAGGTGACAAGATGACCAGAGGATAAGTCAGCATGCATTAGTCCAATTGACACCACACCCTTTTATATGTTAATTAGCCATCTGATTAGCAAGGGCATGATATTGTGTGTGAGAGAGAGAGAGTGTGTGTGTGTGTCCTACTCTGTCTACTGGAACCCTCTACTAATGCAGAGCTGCTGGTTTTCATATATGTCCACCAGTATGTGCTTCTTCTCCATTGTGATTTTGTAATTAAAATATCCTGCTTGTATGTTTACACTCTGCCAAGATAATGTTTGTCCATGTAGCATCATCAGACCCATCAGCTGTCACTTCCAATATACGCTTGCAGGTTGTTCCAGCAGTAATTCCAGCAGAGGTTCTTGTTTAATCAGCTCCACCAGCTGTGGTTCACTTCACATTACAGGTGCTACATGCTGCATTTTAAACATCAATATATCATTGTCAAATTAGCTGTGATATCTCGGTATAATTATTGTAAACAAAAGAGGCCCCGACAGAGAAAATTGGGCGCCTCAATCTCACAGCCTTTGTATTATCAGTGCTTATGCTTCTGAGAATTAGTGCCACATTTCCCATCAACCCCTCAGTCAAAGGCTCCATGTAGCTGGGAAACATGGTGATTGAGGCTGCAGGACTTGTTCATCACTGACAGAGTTGTTGAATATTGTAATAATTCTTAGCTTATTGATATTAAATGCTACACTTGGCAGCCACATACGTCTGTGAAGATTCTCAGCCATCCAGGTGAAGTTACCTGGAAGCTGTGCTGTGGGCTCAAACTCTCCACCTTCCACTGTCCACCTAATGAGCTGATGCAGGGCAAGTGAGACGTGAAAGAGCTTGCCAGTCAAATACATTTAAATTTCTTTTAATTTAAACATTTTAACATAAATATACATATTTACAACACGTATTTGTATTTCCATGAGCAGATTTATTAGTAGCTATGTAGGAGTTATTTCTTATTAGACCAAACAAAAGATCAATATCTGAGTCTTAATTTTTTTGTTGCACCAACATAATGAGCTGTGCAGGGAAAAAAAAGAATATCTATAAAAAGATCTATATCAGCTTTTTGTCCAGATGGCTATGCCAACTCCTTCATCAAAGTGCAAAGATGTAAAGTGTGTTTTCAGGGAAGATGCCTCCCTCCATGCTACGTTAGCCACCAAAACAATTATGATGTGTATCATTACCCCCCATTAACATCACGCAGGCTTTGATGACAACCATACACACATACACACACATGCACACACATACTGTGGCAATGAGCTAGTGAGAGCTCATCAAGTCCCTCATTAATAACAACTTTGGTGCAGTGCAAGTGGTCAACAAAATGTCAGATAAGTCGGTAGCTGTATTTAGATAACACACACGCACGCAACACTCAAATCACTGAGCTTGATTATGCTAAATCATCTCCGGTTTATTACTGCTGCATCAGTACCTGCACACTGTGTATCGTTTGTGCAGCTCTGTGTCTTCGTGCCCGTCTGAATGCATCTAAACCGTGTCAATGCACCACTCTTTTCCGCTCCTTTAAGCAGGCTGAGGTTGTCTGGCTGGCTAAGTGTTTGTCTTCTGAAGTTGAAGAGCTAATTACTGTCTGCCTCCCGCAACACAAGATTTGAGCTGCCAAGGGCTCGAGGCAGGACCTGCTCTCCTTCTGCTGTAGCGAGCTGCCTGTGTGTGATGTTACCTCAGCATGTAAAAAGAGCTTCTCATGGGTGTTAAATGCTTTAGAGAGATTTGAGCTGTGCATTTTTGGGAGAGGGTCCAGTTCTTCATTTGTTTTGGCTTCCCTGTGGTTCCGCTTGTATTGTGTCCTAATATACAACTGTGGGTGTTGTATTGTGTTGTGTTGTTGTGCTCAAATTCTATTATATATTTATTTATTACCTTTACACTACTCTGGGTTATTGTATTTTGTATTCCAGAGTTGTTTTTTTTGAACATTTGTGCATTCATTAGCACTTTACTCTGTTAATAAGCACAATCAGCTGTTGAAGAGCTGTAGAGCCCTCATCTGTACTGTAGTTCACAGAATAATTTGCACCTGTTTCCCAGTAGTAACACCTCAGGTTGATTAAAACCACCAGAAATCACATATTATTTTAGAGTTTGTAGGATTTAGGAAGCAGCATTTTATTCTCCAAAAAGGAAAGGCAAAGGAAGGTGAAGTAGGTAGCAGATGTCCTGGTAGCAGAAAAAGAAACACCAACATCATATTTTAAGAAACATGCCCCTAGACATGCGCACTCTTCCACGATTATTATTTAAGGACAAATATCCAGACCATCTGTCCCTACAGCACAAAGAATATGACTAAACCCCACACTTTAAAGGAGGCTTTAAACTGTTAATAGTATTAGTTGGCAGCCCTGCTGAGCCCTCCCCATCATTTTTTTTAGTTTTCTACTGGGGGACAGTTATTACAGTAAAAACATATATTTTAAACTATGTGCTTCAACAGGATTTAAAACAGAGCAGCCCCACTTTATCCCTTATCCAACCTAAATTAAAATAAATGGGCTATTTGTGATCATTAGACCATTTCTGTCTGAAAGCAGGAGTTGCCAACCCTGTTCCTCGAGGACCAGGGCTGGCCACTGTCCTGCTTTTGTTCCAAGCATTAACAATCCCTGCCCTACCCACTGCTTAATACCTTGATCAGGTGTATTCATCCAATCAGAAGCTGTAAGTGCAGGGATCTTTAGAAATAAAGCAGGACAGTGGCCCTCGAGGACCAAGGTTAGCCACCCCTGATGTAAAGAAATGGCCATATGAAGTTTTTAAGCATTTGTTACATTGTTGAACGATACCATGGGGCTCTATTTCTGTATTTTTACAATGTGATCAGATTTTCACCAAGTTTGAAAACTAGATAAAGGGAACCTTCCAGAACAGCTTCAACTCCCAGGTGTTTATTGGCTTTGTTGCATTAACTATCTACTTCAGATACTCCCACAGCATTTCTATAGGATTAAGGCGACTCTGCCATTTCAGAACATTACAATACATTTCTTCTGATCTAGACATTTATTAGTATAAAAGCTTGTGTGTCACTGTCTTGCTTCTTAATCCCTTTAAGAAGGGATTGCATTGAGTTTCAATTCAGGAATGGATATCTTCACATTTACCTGTACAATGTGTTTGCACAACTTATATCTCACAGCTCCATCAATGATAACAAGTCGTCCTGGTGAAGTTTTCATGTTTGGTCATCACCAAACATAACATTCCTCATTCAAGCCAAAAAGTTCTCCTCATTCAGCCACAGAACAGCTTCCAATAGCTTTCTGGCTTATAGGCTGTCTGTAAACATGCAGCAACATTTTGTTTTCCACAGTTTCAGCTTCTTCCTGCCAGCTCTGCCTTGTTGTTCAGTGTCGTCCTGATGGTGAACATGTGAATATTGGTATTAGCCACTGAAACAAAGAGCTCTGAGTGTTCCTGCACTATTACACACCTTGTGATATTTGCCATTTGACTACTCTTGTTGTTGACAGAAAATGTAAACACATCCTCTAATATTTATTTTCGTGTCTATAGTCCTATCATTTATTTAAACTTTTTAGTATTATAGTCATGTGTCACTGTATATTCTAGTTTTTTTATCTTCTTATTAATTTGTCTTGGTTAATTTAATTTGTTCTTGTTCTAGTTATCATTCTCATTTTAATGTATAAGACATTATTCTCTTCCCTGCACATCGCGGTGCCTTCTGCTTTTTTTTACACAGTTTCTTACACTTGTTTCCAGTTACATATTCATTTACATATTCAGTACCATCCTCTCAGTGTCAGTCCTAATATGATATATTTTCAGATGTATGGCCTGTGTATGTTCCTGCTCCTCACAAGATTCCCTCTAATGGGCTACGAGCAGGACTAATGGACTGATGTACCCTCAAACACTTGGCATGTTGCTCAGTATGTACAGGCATGTGTGTGTGCGGCATGCTCAGTGCCACAGTTCTTATTTTCATTATGTTATAATAAAGCCTGTTGCTCGCTCTCATTTTCAGACATTAGTGAGTGCCTCTGCTGGTGTCTTGGTGTGCAGGAAGCATGTGAGCAGAGAGAGAGGGAGTAATAGATATGAAAAACAGAGGTGGAGGAATGCAGATATCACCAAGGAACCTTGATCGTGTTTTCTGCATGATAAATAGTTGGTTAGGGAGGAAGACAGAGAGAGGGGAGGTCATGGAGGAATTAAAAGGTAATGGGATTGTGATGCAGATATAGAAAATGAGAGAACAACAGCCAGACAGAGAACTGACGTGGAAATGCATTTTTTATGTTGTGTGAGATTGTCCTCGCCATAAAAATGTCACTACTCATTGTTTGTTCAAACAGCCTAAAACATAAAGTGTTTAGACTTTGCTAACAGGGGACCTCGTAGAGTGGTCTACCAGATGTCATTTCCTCCTTCCTTTTTCTGTAAATGTCTGAGATGCCTTTCGTTGGCATTTCTGTTGCAAAACAAGTCAGCTAGAAACATCTGGAGCTGGAAAAGACAGAAGCAACAGCCAGAAATGAAACTTGCCCTTGTATCTCTGTGTGAAACCAGGGACCTGTTTTAACCAGTTTCAAGTGATTTATCTGCTGATGTTATGACTATTTGCTGGGCAACAATGGCAACCTTGACTGAATAGAACTGTTGTAAGGGGGCTGTTTTCACCTTGCATCAGATTCATTTTCTTTTTTAGATCTGTAATCTAAAAAATGATCAAATGACAGTTGGAGCAGAAGACCATCAAATGGTGCTAGTGTAGGTCATTTTGGAATTCAGTAAAGATTACCTGAGATGATTTGTTAATTTATATCTAAATACTGACCTATACTCTGTTTCCTTTAAGGAGGTGGAGGTAGTAGCAACAGGATTATACTGATTAACATAATGAGGATATGTTGTTACTTTATGTAAATGGAAGGTTGCAATATGTTGACACTGAACATGTCAAAATTTTTAAATGTCAAATGTTCCCAGATGATTTATTTTTCCACCAAAATATCCTATCTTGTGGAACGACATCAAGCTTGACTGATTAGTTTGTAAACTGAGTTTTGTTGTGTGGTTAAGTTTAGAGAAAACTGAAAAATGTACAGGTACTTCAGACATTTGTGTTGATTTCCTCTTAAACCAAACCACCATCTTCCACTAACCTTAAGCAAAGTGCTTGTACACTTTACACAAGATGTCATAGATGTTGTCGTGGTAGTTGTATTGTAGCATTAAAAGTAGTAATTGTTCAAAGTTAAATGAGAATACTTTCTGAAGTCAAACCAATCATAAGTAACAAAAAATCTTTATTAAGTCATGCAGTGCTTTAATTATATACACAACATAATTGTGTTTATATTCTTTCATACACTTCAGAGACACTACTGTAAATGATAAGGTCTAATAACTGAGTTTTCATTCTGCTTGTGACAGACAGTCACAGCAAGCTGAGGTTTTACAGCGACAGGCAGAAACTCAGTGCTCTAATTCCAGCTTTTCATTTTGGCCCCATTTTGCTTTAATTAACAAGTGGAACTATTTCCCATGTGGATGAAATGTCCCATGACCAAATCAAACCACCACTAATATGTTGTAACGTGATAATTACACAGTCGTCAATTGGGAAAATTAAGTATTTTTAATCTCAATTACACTAAGTTCATTTTATGGAGTCCCAACATTTTATATATTTATTTTTTTTACGTCTGCACCAAACATTAAGTTTATTAGCAGTTCTTTCTGCTTCCTCATTTTTTAACACGTTTAGTCCTTTTTGTTTTTCCGCAGAGAGGTGATTAGTGTAGCTAGCGTTTGTTGAGTTTTTATTTTAACTGTGTCTCTGTGTTTGTTTGTGTTGTGTTGTGATTCACTGTTTACAGGCGAGCAGGATGTAGGGGGTTATTTGCATAGTTTAGATTGGTAATGCTATTAAGTTTGTCATTTATCATATGTAAATACATGTGTAAAGACTAATGTGATTATGTAACTGTCATATCACCCTCTTATTCAAACAACATCCGGTAAAACTTATTTTCTTCTCTCTTCTGTGCTCTTGTGTTCTGAATGCGTTTATCAATAATAAAAGATAAGTCATTTTAAAAAGAACATCTTAACCTTCATCGCTTGTCTGCTGAGGTTTTTACATGAATTTGAATGTACTTTTAGAGAATATTTCTCATGGATATTTGGGGTTTATTAGCATAACTGCAGCATGAATCAATGAATGATTAATATTAAAACCAGGGATGGAAGTAATGAATTATATTTATTTTTCTTACTGTTACAAATAGATTTCTTGTGTACTACTACGTTTTTTCGTGTTTTTTAAATTGTAATTTTACTTTTACAAAATTATGTTTATTTCAAGTATTTTACTTGTAACAGTGCAGTGTACAGTGTAAAACAGCCTCCATGAACTATACATTAGGAAATGACATGATTTCTTAACATTTCATTCCAAACATTTTCATGCCAGAAGTAACATGCTCTTAAAATAAGTTACTTTTACTTTTTTTTGCTTATATTATTAAAGTAGTAATTATTTTATTTTAAATAATATACTTTTAAAGTACTTCCAGTAGTATTGAGTAAATGAAACTTG
>OMLM01016874.1:0-10297 GCA_900302695.1 Helostoma temminkii | reverse complement strand
AGTTCTGTAGCTGTAGTTTCTGGGACAGTAAGTATTATAATAAAATGATAATAAGTAAGCAGTAATAATGCAGTATTTATCATATTAGCAGTTTTGCCACATTGCTTATGTAATAGCTTTTAGCAATGGTTGAGTGAATGTGTTACCTTGTGAGTACTGCAGGGAGGTGTTCAGTGACTGGATGACATCGCTGAGGTTGGAAACACTCTGTTCCACAGACCACAGACGATTTGACATCTTCGTGTCTGATCATCACGTACAAAGGGTGAGACAGGTACACACTGTATGTTAGGACCAGTTCAAGCCACATTAGTTAGCTTAGCAATGTATTTGTGTTCCTTTTATTTTGTAACATATCATTAGATTTAGCTCTTAGCTTCTAGCTGACACAAGCATTAATCAAGATATTTCAATTTAAGCAAAGTCACTGTCACTATAGTCACTATATTAACTGTAGTTAAGGTTACCTGTGACTAGAAATGTTCGTTTCTGTTTGTTACGTTATCAGTGTTTTCCAAGTGTATAGATTTAGAATAAGAACCACTTTATTTACCCCAAAGTATATCAACTTGATACAGTGCTGTAAAAATAGAACTAAAATCTGTGGAAGCTGTGGTCCTCCAACGTGACCATAAAAACAGAAGTCCAAATAACTCACATAAAAAAAGAATGTAAGTGTGTGTGTGTGTGTGTACTGTGTGTGTACATACTGCTGGCTCCCACTGCTATGATCAGCACCAGGATTACTGCAGCCATCACAGCAGGAAATAACCAAAGCCTGAACCTGGAGACACCTTGTAGAGCCACAGGTGAGGAGACAGAAAGGCAATCACTTCATCACACCACGGGCAGAAAGGTACAGAGAAAAAATTATTAGATTTATGACTTAACCACAGGCAGATACCATTTTTCCATAAGGTTTTGTCATCCTGGTACTCTTCCATCAGGTCCATATCTTTCTGTTCTTTAAAGATGAAGACAGTGAGTTTTAGCTGCATTATGGATTTGTCTAAATTATCTACATTCAAAGTCAGTGAAGTAACTAAGAATATTTGAAATGCAGTATTTCAGCATAATTGTAAAGTACTTGTAAGTATATATAAATTGCTGTATCAGATTCCTATATTATTTACTTGTTTGTTTATAGTTTAGCCTATAATTCATTAGTTTTTTCAGTGTCTGCATTAACACAAGACTTTGTGAGAGCTTAATTGATATTTAAATATTTATAAGTTCCATTTGCTTATTTCTTCTTGTTAACTGATGGATATTGTTTATTTTTAGTATACATAATTAAGAAAAAAAAGCTTATTTCTTTAAATAATTCACAGTGTATTTAAGATGTACTGGTGTAATATCTTTTTTCCAGACCATAGCGTTCATATTTGCATTTTATACGTATTTATGTAATGTAATTGCGTTGTGTTGGACCACGAGTGTTGGATGTGGGTTTAGACTCACAAAGTGAGGAGACATTGGCGTGCTTGTTGTTGTGCTTAGCGTTAGCAATGCTGTGAAGGCAGAGGTGTAGTGCAATGATGTGGGTCTACAGTGGCTCTCTAGTCTGTGGCAAAGCAAACCATGTTAAACCAACTCTGAACCAGAACCAGCACCAAGTTCTTGTTGGTTGAAACGAGGTATCAGAGACTTGAAGCTCCAGTGTTGTCTTGGCTATATGCTTGGCATCAGTATCCTCCTGAAAGGTGAACTGTCCCCCCAGTTTCTGGCTTCCTGCACTCTTCATCTCCCAGTCTGTACTGTTGAGAAGCCCCAGCTTCATAGGATGATGGTGATGGTATTAGCAAGTGAAAAGGTCTGGTGCTGTAAAGGTCTGATTGGTGGGCTTTTACTGAAATGTTCATCTTTCTGTCAGCTTCTGCCATCTAAACAGAGAACTTTTGAAGTTCTGTTTTATTTCCCAGACCAAGACCAGACCTTAAAGTCCGGTTGCTTGGTTTGACCGGCCAGCTCCATTTCTGACTGTGATCCTGGAAACAGTTCACGGCAGGTGTGCTGACATACAGTCTAAATTCTGGGTATTGTCAGTTTCTAACTTTGTTTAATTTCTAAAATAATTTCACTTTGTAATTGTGGGTTCGTAAAGTTTTTCCTGCTTTAAAATTAAATTACAATGCAAATAAATTTCCAAAACATAAAGGAGTGTAAACACTTCAAAAAGTAACTGTACTGCGTACAATGATACAGATTTTACTTTTCACAAATTTGTTATAATTATTGTCATTGTTATCTTTGTTGAAATACTACAACTGGAAAATATGTCATGTGCAATAGAAAACCCATAGTGTACAACTAAACAGAATTTATATTGTTTACACATTTAATCGATGCTGAATGGAGAAACAAAATAAGAAAAAGTTCCTCACCTTTAAAGTCTGGAAGAAACAGTCCAGGAGGGAAGAAGAAATGTTGTTTTCTGAACTGAAAACCTGTTTTCTCTGGTTTGATCTCCTTCCTTCCTCCTGCCAATCAAAATTTTGTATAGAAGTCCCCAGTCAGTTCTTCACTTATATTGTATGAATGGATCCAGATCACTAGTTCAGATTCTTGCTGACAGAGAGTAAATGTTCTGTTTCTAGTGAATCATTTCAGAGAAGTCACTTTCATAACTTCTCTTTTATTCTTAAATGTTATTCCTCTAAGGAAACTGATCCTCAGTTGACACTTCCCCGAATCAACCAATGAAGGCAAAAAAGAAAATGTAAATAAACTCCTTAGTTAACATAACTTTCAACATTTATTACACACTAGCCACTAAACCACAAATGTAACCAAGCTTATATACTGTGATGTAACCGGTCGAGGCAGATGGCCATCCACCCTGAGCCTGGTTCAGCTGGAGTTTTTCCTCTCCACTGTCTCCTAGTGCTGCTCAGTGGGATTTGTTGGGTTTTCTATATAATTTAATTATATTGTTAAATTATGTAAACATTGTAAAGTGACTGGAGATGACTTCTGTTCTGAACAAAAACTGAACTGAAATTGTGTCCCGTGTGAACTTGAGTTTACATGGATACAAAACTAACTGTGTGGGTGACATTTGACACTCTGTCAAATGTATCTCGTGCAGTTACGTAAGTTCAGTGGCACTTCTTGAACTACACAGCTGACAATCAAAAAATAACTGCATGGGCTCAGAAACGCCTCTGGAAACCAGTGTTGGTGAACACAGTTTGTTGCTGCATCAACATAGGAAAGTTAAAACTCCAGAAACGCTAACTGGGTGAACTGAGATGAAGTGGAAAACTGTCCACTGGTGTGACGAGTCACCACTTCAATGTCCTTCATGGACACCGTGTCCTCCATGCAGAAGAGCAGAGGGACAATCTGACTCATTATGAGAACAGTCCAAAATCCTCAACCACTCTGTCTGTTTGTCTGATGAGCTCATTGTTTTTTTTATATTTTTAAGAACAGGTTGTTTTGTGCCACCAGCCTGTCAGTCTGCAGACTTTATCCCTGTAGGCAGACTCATCACTATTTGAGATGAGACCCACGATAGTTGTGTCATCTGCAAATTTGATGATTGTGTTTGTGGGGTGAGTGGGTGTGCAGTCATAGGTGTAGAGGGAGCACAGGGCTGAGCTAACACCCCTGAGGTGCTCCTGTGCTAAGAGTCAGGACTGGGGAGGTGTGTGTGACGGACCATCAGTGAACCATCAGGTGCTGACGAGTTTTAAGCACAGGAGATTAAACAGTTACCCTGTGATCTACTACAAGTCACGTGTGTAGTTTTATGTAGGGATGTGCCGATCAACAGTTTCTGAAACAGTCACAAATCTCTACTACATGTGCATTATTAAGGTCATTGTGGGAGGTGGAGTTGTACTGGAGTACATTATGTTAAGAGGTGTCCTCACTGTTTACATCAGTGAGGGTCCAGAATATTAGAGAAACCTCCTAACATAATGTACTTCAGTTCAATAATAATACGATGCACTCCAGAATGAGTAAATGAGGTAGAATCATCACCTGTCTAACAGTTTCAGGTTAATCACTGAGAACTAATAACCTTGTTAAAGTAGAATTGGTGGCAGAGCTGATGTATTGGATTACATTACCTAATAAAGTGACCAGTGAGTGTATATGATACTTACTGAACATTTCAGGGGGAGCTTCTTAGGCTGGGTCTCATCGCTGTCCAACCTCCAGTTGGTGTCCTACAGCCAAACATAGGACCCCATGTGCCTCTGCAGGTTTAATCATTCATTTTCAACAACAATTTTAGAAAATTCAACAAGTTTACAAAACAAATGTTGTAGATCAGCCCTGAAAATGGGGAAGTAAAACTACCTACCTCGGATACTACCTGCAGCCTGCATGTTTTCACTCATATATCATCATGAGGACACCACACATGCTCCTTCTGAATATGATTCATATAATTAGTCTTGGCTGTTCTCTACTGACCTTTCGCCTTTTGAACTGGTCACCAGTTTACCAGGTCTCCTCCTCCTCTCCACTGTCATTTAGCTTCTACTGAATCACAGTGTAATGTCACAGCCACCAAGACGTTTGACCAGATGGTTGATTAGTTGGACTTAAAGAATTAATGTTCAGCTCTACTATCAAACAGCAGGTCCTGCTCCTCCTGTCTGATAGTACAGCTGAACATTAATTCAGTCACTGACAGAAAAACAGTCATGTACAGGCTAAAGGATTAAGACACATAATTAATGTGATCACACTCATTTTATCTCCTTTTGTTGGAAGCACTGATTCTTTGTCTTCAGTCATGTTTTAAATTAAGATTTGATGTCTGATTTCTCCAGTGAATATTTTCACATTCTCATTTAAATCACAGCCAGCATCCTTTAAAATCTACTAATTTCCCTATTTGTCACATTTTGAATGATTAATCACAAAAAAATGGCAGCAAAATAAACTTAGGAATTATTATGTATGAACTAAGCTGAAACTGAAAGCAGAGACGTCAAATGCTCACCAGCTGCAGCTCATTGAGCAGTTTGAGCTCTGGTGGTAACTTAAGCTGCAGCTGTGTGGGTGATCATTTAAACTGGCGTTTTTACATGCAGCAGATCAGTGTGACGCCTCTTATTGGAGTCACAGTGGTAACTTTTTGCAATACAGTTTTTCAGTGATTTCCTGAATCTGACTCTTGTAAGTGGTTGGAGTAAAAAACATCCTGGTTCTGTCCTGGTAGAGTTTGTTTTCAATAACAAATGTTCTCTTAATATAGGTTTTATTATTAGTGAATCTCCTAGTTTGACTTTAATTTATTTAGTACCAAACAAATATTTATTGTCAAATACTTTTGCTCACTAAAATGTTCTAACATTTGAAGTGCTATGTTCCTCTTTAATTTCACCAAATGAAAGCTGCCATCTGATGTGCACCAACTAACCCTCAGGCTTTTTCAGGCTCTATGTCACAGCAGTTTGAACAATTCAGTTATTTCTGCAGCTGCTCTTTTAGCTGTGACAAAAAGGTTGCAAAACGTTCTTTTTGATCAAATTTTGGTTTGTTACAATGCTGGGGGCAAAGTGATGACATAATTTGGAGGAAGATGAAGTTTGTCCCCACCTTGCTGGAAAAGAGAGGTTGAACCTCCCTCCTCCAGAAACCTCCTGGAACAACAAGTCCTGAAAGTGTTTGTTAGAGACGCTGCTCCTCCCTTCCCCATAGTCAGTGTCTAGAATTACTGCCAAAGACTGTTCGTCAGCAGACATGCATACAAGACACATCAGTTAGTGTTTCCTTTGTGAAGCTGAGAAAGTGAAAAGTGTTGTCTAATGTGAATGCAGGAGTCAGATATACAAAACGAGCCAGAGATATTCACTTTCCAGGCAACAATAGAGGAAACATGGGGCACTCAGAAAGATTCTACTGACTTGTTAATTACCTGTTTCTCCTCAGGGTGACATTTAGAGTGATTTACATTTAAATAACAAAGTCATGGCTGACTAGTTGATTTATAAAAGAAGTAAAAACAAAAGAGTGCAACAGCTGTTTAAATAATGATGCTCTAGGCAAATTCAGTTATTTTAATGCCAAATCACAAGTCATTTCCATACACTTCACAATGTACTTCAAGATGTTATAGAATTTAAAATACAACTATGTAGATTTAAACCCAACAAATCCTCCTTGAGTTCAGGCTCAGGGTGGGCGGCCATCTGCCTCAGCTTGTTGGGGTGAGTGGAAAGTGGAGAAAGAAAAGAAGAAGCGAGCAACAGTTCAGGGCTTTTATAGTTTTTAGAGCTTTACTCAGTACTTTAACTCAAAGAATTTGAAGAGATACTAGTATATATAGTGGAGTACTTTGAACTTTTTGAATAGAGGTTGTGTAACTCTGCCTCCTCTGTTTGTAGGAGCTGGAAATCTAAAAGCTACTGTAGATAATTTAACTACATATAGTACAATAGAGAGGTACTTGTGTCTTAGTTTTTTAAATATTTAATTTTTATTCCACTACATTTTTTTCCAGCATGAGTTACTAGTTACATTTTGCAGGTTTTGATTCTTATAAAAACACGATAAGATAATAAAATATTGATGTATCATATTTGGATTAATCCCTTATTTGGTTAAATACTGCTCCACCTTTACCAGCTGATGTTTTTGTTCCACAGTCTGTACATTAGATCACATTTTTACTTTAATCTGAGTTCTGGCTCAACTATTTTTACCAGTTTATGTTACCTTGGCATTTTATGTTAACAGCTCACTGCTCGCTGTTACATGGTTAATTTGACGACTGTAACATATTGATTCTGCAGTGAGTAATGGATAATGTTTTGTAAAATGATCATTTCCTCATGTCTCCTTTATGTCTCAACTTACTGCTGCATTTTAGTAAATTAACCTGATGGAAAGTGATTCAGGCTAAAAAGTTAAGACTGGTCACTGATACCTTAAAAACATGTACTCTCCTATCACAGTGTAAAAATAATCAGTGTCCGTATTTGAATCTATGGAAAGAAAATTATTGCTCTAACATTACAGCTGGCATGTTTTTGATTTTCTATTTCAATTGTTGTTGGAATCTTGGACCATTTTCACAGAACAGGAACCAACAACCGCTGAAAACGCTCAAGACTCTCTACCTGTTTGCTTTAGTGTGATAATGTTACTCAGGTTTGTTGGTTTGGACACAAGTAAGGCGAAACAATGAGCTATTAATTGGGTCTGTAGAGGATTACCAGACAAATCTTTGGGCCTCCTACAAATATGCTTGAGGAAACCAAGCTGGTTTGGAACCAGTGTTTAATTCCAAACCAGTTCTTTGCATTTCAATTAACAGAGAAGTTGACTTAGTTGATGTAAGTTATGCTAGTATTAACATCAGTATCATCACTGTCTATATCGATCATAACAAGCAATGCAGAACCGTTGGACCGACAGTGTTTGGACGCCAGTACGGGATCAACACCTGTACCGAGACGCTGTATTGTTTCTGTAGTGCTTGGCATTAGCATTACTATGAAAGCAGCCATGCAGATGTATAAAGTGAAGATGTGGAGCTAATAATTGATGATTTATCGATCCCCTTGGGGAAACTAAGATGGGCTTCTTCCCCTCACTGCAGGCACTGTTATAGTGACACAGACTATTATCTGCTACAAATGAAAAACTGTTTACTTCTGACTCAATGGACTTTATGTACGTTTCATTCTGGCATCAAATGATTCAGGTTCAGTTTGAAACTGTGTAGAAGACGATGATTAAAGCAGAAGTTGACATTGGATTGAGGTTCATCAGGTACAGGTTCAGACGCACTGGTCGCCTCAGTGTGAGTTCTTCTGATTGGCTGGTTGTGTGGAGCCAGAGCCCTGGAAGGGAAGAATACTATCATCATCATCATCATCATGGATTTTCTCCTAGTGTCCTTCCCAGGAATTGCAGCCACAGTCTTGTTTTATTGTGAACTGACTTCTCGTCTTATTTAAAGGTAATAATAAGTAAGGAAGGAAGATACAGTGATATGCTTTGCTACTGCTATGAAAATCTGTGTGTTTACACTCTGGCAATATGACCCACAACATGGCTAAAGACATTTTAGTTGGTTACCAATTTTATCAGCTTAGTGTGTTGCTATTCTGAGGTGTGTGGAATGAGCAAACCTTGATTGGATCAATCCACTTTTTCCACATTTTTGTTATGTTACAGCCGTTTTTTATTTTTTAATTTACTGCAAAAATACAGAAATCTTTTTACTGTTTACTTTTACTTTTACTTAAGATTTAAAATAAACGTTCACGTTGTCATTATGGGTTATTGTTTGTAGAATTTAGAGGGAAATGATACATTGAATCCATTTTGGAAAAAGGCTGTAACATAACAAAATGTGGAAGAAGTGGAGCACTGTGAATACTTTCCGGATGCACTGTATACATACTGGATATGAATGCAGTGGAAGTTTGGAAATAATTGGATTAACCAATGTAAGAACGAAGGTACTAAAGCTGTGGTTTAAAAACACGTTGTGAATTTGTTCTTTTAGGAACAGATATGAGAAGATGTTGACGAACGAGGCCCAGTGTGAATGAAAATATATGTATTGTTAAGATGGTGCACAGCTGAAAAGAGCTTCCCATCTGCCACAGCTCATTGTGAAGCGGCTGAATCTGATTTCTGGAACTTCTTTTAGCTTTTACCCACTGTTAAATACAATGTGTTGAGGTGATAGACCAGAGATCAGAGTGTCGGCTTGTGACAGATTGTAACTAGAAGCTGTGTTGGTTCACTCAACAGAGGTGCTGGAATGCTGATCCTCCAGCACCTGAACTCCCTGTGGAGTTCATTTAACTATTTAACCATTTAACTATCCCCATCGCATTAGTGCTTATAAACTACACCTGCCCACATGACTCTGCGCCCTGTAAACTGTGCCCTGCTTTAGTTGGTCGAACACGGCGATGCTTATGTGATGCACTAGGAAATGTTCTCAAAGCACTGGATTAAAAGGCATGTGATTAATTAGCATTAATGTTTTTAAAGCTATGATTCATCACAAATAAGTTGTTTTGACAGCCCCAATATAAATATGAGTGTCGTGTCAGTGTGTTGTCCAGAGATCCTGTTATTGAAGCTTATTTCAACTATTATCAGAACGAAGATTCATCACCATGACGTGCAGGTCTGGATCAAGCAGAGGAGAGTTTTCCAGTTATAGGTGTCCTCACCTGTCCTCCTTGTCTTCCTCGTCCAGAGAAGACAGTGGTCAGCCCGTTGTGGGCAGGAACATGTCGGAGGGAGCGTGTCCTGGACTGTTTGAGCTCTGACAGGAGCTCAGGACTGGACAGGGACAGACGAACTGCACACACACAAAATGGTTTCAGTCATTTGAGTTCCTCTGAGTATTTAACATTATAAAGCTCAGTTTCTGAAGGGAGCATGACCATCAAATAAAAGATTAGTTATGATTTTAGAATGACCACTTCCTGTTTTAGAGGAACTTATGTGTAGCTACCTGACAGAGAAGGCTCTGGTGACGTAGCGTTAGCTTACAACACCGAGTGTTAAACGCAGCTTATGAAAGAGGAGAAATGTTCTGACAAAACAATGAAGACAGAGAAACTGCAGAAACAATCTAACAACTAAAAACACATTGTTTAATATTTAGCTAACTGCTACCATAAAACTAGCAAGCTAACGTTTGCTAGCTCCACGCTAGTTTAGCCTTACACTGAGTAGTGACGCTTTTTGGACTTTCTTCATGTTCACTGTCTCATCTGAGCTTTAGTTAGATTCAGAATCATTTAGTCCCTGTGTCCATGTCTTTACCTAGAGGACATATGTAGCTTTTAATCTTGCTCATGCTGTTACTTTAATGTGACATTACCATGACATAAAGTAGAAACATTGTATTTAAGAATTTTACTGTAGGTGTTTCATTTCATTTTTGCTGCCTTGTACCTCACTTGTAAGTCGCTTAGGATAAAAGTGTTTGCCAAATGACTAAATGTAGATATAAATATTGCTGCCTTATTATCTTGTTGTTATTGAACTATTGTACCCTCTCTTACCTGGTTATTACCATGGTATTGCCGTACTTGCTACCAGGCTATTTTTTGATATTATGGTTATTATTGAGCTGTAAAGTGCTACCTATTTTCTATATATTTCATCAGGTAACTTCTTAGTAATTAGGGGATGGTAACATGTAGAGTTATTAAAATTATTTTTAGATTGTCTGAAAAATGTCAGAGAATATTAAATTATGAATAAACATGCTGTGTTTACTGCCATAAAACTGGTAAAATGATCAAAATGCTCACATTTGGCAGAAGGGAAGTTGTGTTTTCACTGAAATGGT
>OMLM01016869.1:0-12014 GCA_900302695.1 Helostoma temminkii | reverse complement strand
TCCATGGGTGGGGGGCCTTATAATCTGACTGGTATTGTGTCCTGGGGTTCCCCTTGTGAGGAGAGGAGATACAAGGGTTATTACACCAAGGTGGAGAATTATGTTGACTGGATAAAGAACACCATAAATGAAACATCTTAGAAACAGAAAACACTTTGCTACTAATCATAATACCATAATCACTTTCAGGATTGATTCAGATCACTAAAATAATAATGATACTTAAAGACTATAATCATGTAATGTATCAGCATGTACCTGCAATCATAAACACAACGGCAGTAACACTGATGACTTCATACTTCATTTTTGTAATAAAGGAAATGTTTGCAACTCATCTGCAGAGAATGTGTGTTATTAACATCTCAGATACACATAAAACATAAAACATGAAGTTCTTTTACAGCTTCCACACACTGGGATAATTTTCATGGTCGGTCACAGCCCTGGCACCTGTGAATATCACCCTTTACACTGTATTATTAGGTTTGGTTGATGAGATTGATTCTTTCCATCATTGAGAAAACATTTTTATTTTGTCCAGGTTTTATTTTGCAATAGGTTGCACAGGATGCACTTTATGTGGCTAGGACAACTTAGCAGTCCTCAGCTCTATGTCTGTCTTGTTACTGTCCTATGTAGCACCGTGGTTCTGGAGAAACGTTGTCTCATTTCACTATGTACTGCACCAGTGGTTGGAATGACAATAAAGCTTCTTGACCTCTTGACATCTTGACCAGATCAAATACACATCAGCAATAATTCTGCTAAAGCTTTGTTGACGCTGCACATTCAACCACTGTAAGTAGTACAATGACCAGCACATTGGTGATTCAGTGACAAGGGGGAAACACACTTACCCTGCTTTTTAATGCATTTTCTGGTTCGTGGCATCATGTTGCTTTTTTAAGGATCTGACTGTTTCCTATTCACAAACACAGTTTGTAAAACCAATGTCTTCAAAAACTGATCTGAACTTAGTTTTATCATTTTTCTCACGGGGTTGCTACTTTTGAAGATAAAGTCATCATCTACTACCTGTTTAGTGGTGTCACTATAAAAATACAATTTAAGTTGTCATTTGTGGCTTTAGCTATGGTGGTTTGTCTCTCTTAACGTGGTCAACAGCTGCTGCAGTAGCGAAAGTAACAATTCAAAGTCATAACTGAGTAAAATCTGAACACACACACACACACATACACACACACACACACACACACGACACGCATTTCTGTACATTCGGTGCAACTTACACTTTCCAAATATGTCATTATGTGTTTTCCATTAGGAATGAAAATAGTCTCCTTGCAAGTCCAGATCGTCCTTTAGTGTCTGTGTGCATACTGCAAATGGGAACGACTGAAAGTTAATTCGGCAAATTCTGCGTTGAACAAAAACATAAACAAATATGCTTATAGAGTTTTCAAAAGTTGTACCACCCACTCACTGAGCCCTTGGCAACGTGCAGTATTTCCTGTAAACGGGAGGGTGACACTTGTCTCCATTTTGATTGACTGACTGAGGGGAGAAAGAAATAGAGTAGAGATGGTCGCACATTTGTTGTTGCTCTCAAGGCAAAAATGACGATGCATTAATATAAATCCCAAGTAATAACAAATAACAATACAATCCATGTATATATACATATATGTACTTGTGGTTTGACTTACACTGTTTCATTTTTAAGACAACCTGCTGCTCATCCACTGAAACCTTCCATGTACGTGCGTCTGCGCTTACAGCTGCTGAAAAAGCAAAGATCCCCCTCTGGTGGCACAATGAGGAGTAGATGAATGAGCCAGAATTTGACAGTTCTGTATATTTTAAGTTAAGTTATTTTATATTTCAGGAATACAGGTATAATAAGATGAGTTTGCATTTCATTAAAATATGTTTTAAGGTAAATTGTTTCCACTATCTACCCTGTTTTCCTGTAATTCAGAGTCAAGCGTTTATTTGATTTTGCCAAGACAAACAAAACATCCTCCTGGCATTAACGTAGACTGTTGCTAAACTCTAGAAACAACAGACTTGTGTGACATTAATGTTTCACTTGAATGTGAGACATTTGCTCCTACAACAGTGGAACGGTTCGCTCACAGATATTTAATCCAGACATGGGGTGGACTTTCTGTGTCATCTGGTAAGTTAAATTGAAAATCTTAATCTGTTTGCTTGCTGTGCTTAAGTTGTTTTGTCATGAATTTGATTTGATTTCAAAGTTCATATACCATACCTATTTTGAAGCTGCATCTTATATCATCATCATATGATCTCCTGTGCAGCCAATATTACTATTACAACTTGATGTTTGACTGGAGTGATCTATCGCTCAGTTTTACATATATATAAAAACTGCAAAACTATGTGACTTCTACAGTTGCGTTGATTGTGTCATAGTGTTTATTCTTTTCTGTTTGCATCAACTTTGGACTGGCACCTCAGATGAAACTGATAAACAGATCGAACTATCTCTGGTCATGCACCTTTCCAGGTTTCTGTACATTTCAGTGTGTGAGTGCTGGGATCTATCTGATGCTGAGCCTGCAATGTATGGGGAAGTCCATTCCCCCGAGTATCCCAAACCCTACGCTCCCAACCTGCAGGAGCAGTGGGACCTCACTGTACCCGAGGGCTACCAGATCCGACTGACCTTCACACACATGGATATCGAAGCTTCTCCAGGCTGCTACTACGACGCCCTCGCAGTCAGAGTCACATTTCAATTCATATAAATTAAGATATGCTTGAGTTTTAACTCTTGTAATTGCTGCCTAAGATGTAATCTTAACAACTAAACTTAGGCTTGAACATTGATGACGTGCTCTACTAACTATTTCACACTTCTGTAAAGGTGATTGTTTTGTTGTTCATGAATATGTAAATACTGTAAGTACATGTTTATAAAAAGCCGACATAGAGTAAGTATAACTAATGCATATGACAGAAGACCTGGTAAATTAATGTCCCTCTCCTTTATCTTGCGTGGCCGCTATTGGCTCACACTGGGATTCCCCATCCAGATGTTTTTTGGACAGCTGCCCATAGATGATGGCACTACTGTGGGGTTTCAGTGTCTTCTCCAGGGGTTTAACAGATGACTGCTCTACCAACTGAGCTACAATGCACCCTTTCTGAAAAAAAAGCTCACCTCATTTGGTGGTGTCATTTTATGTATTTATTTTATTTCTTTTGTCAAATCTCCATTGAAAAACCTGTCAAGGGTTAGTTTTCTTGACAATACAGGTTCCTGGGACCCAGCCTTTCCCTCTTACTACATTAGCTAAAGTCAAAGGCTGCTTTGTGGGAGGACTTAACCGAAACATTAACGTTACAGATGGTTGAACCAAAACAATGAACTGAAAAACACTAAAACCTGCAGAATCAGTTGGATTTTTCTGTAGGCTTGTCAGTAGAGTACCTCATTAATACATAACCATTTCATCCATTGTTAAAGTGAAAATATTAAATATAGCAACTTTAAATAATGACACACCATGCTGAGATGCAAGACTTGGGATTGTCAGCATTTGTAAAATAACTTATCCACAACAAAGTTCATGTTATCTTTCAGGTTGTATACAATGGAAAAATCCTAGGAAAGTTTTGTGGTAATTCTGCTGATGGGCATCACCCAGGCAACCACCCCATCTTGTCTCCAGGCAACAGACTCACACTCGTATTCCAGACAGACGGCAACAACCCTGAGCGCCACCAGAATTTAGGCTTCTCTGCTCAGTACCAGGCAATAGGTGGCACTTCTCCTTCTTGTGTCATGTCCTTCTTCTCACCTCTGAACTGTCTTCCATTAACTTAATCACTTCTCTTCGTCAGACATCGATGAGTGTTCAGCACCCATACCTGCAGATGGCTCAGGTCCACTCTGTGAACAGATTTGTCTCAACACCCTTGGTTCATACCTCTGCTCCTGTCATCACGGCTATGAACTTCGCCCAGACCAGCGCACCTGTGTGTGTGAGTATTGTGCAGAAAAACAAACAAAAAACAAAAGACATTAAGACAAGGTTCTGGTGATAGCAGTAGCTAAAGCAGCAAACAGCATTGGTAGTCAGCCAGTCATCTCAACACTGTGTTGCTACTGTACAGAGTTGAGGTGAAGCTTTTACTTATGTGTATTAGCATCACCATGAATCAGATGTTTTCTTCTTGCCCAGTATCCTGCGGTGGTGGTATTTTTGATGAGCCACAGGGACATCTGTCAAGTCCAGGATACCCTAGCTCCCCACCTCATGGTGTGTCATGCCAGTACACCATTTCTGTAGAAAGTGGTTTCATGGTCTCTCTCAACTTCTCTAACACTTTCCAAATCGAGGGCTTGGACACTAAGCAAGGCCCCATCTGCCTGCATCACTGGTTGCAGGTAAGACAAAGCAGCTTCTGTCTGGCCATAAATGAACAAGTCACACAATAAATTAACTATGTACTACTCATGTCTGAAAAGGTGACCACTCCAGGCAAAAAGCCCTTTAAGCTGTGTGGCTTAAAGAGTCCAGGTCTGATAGAAACAAACTCCAACACCGTCCACCTGGAGTACCACACCGATGATGAAGGCCAGAGCAATGGCTGGAGCCTGGACTACAACACACACAGTGAGAGATGGAGATGCGAGTAGAAATAAACCATTAAACTGGAGTTGAAGCATGAAATATACATCCCACCACATGTTGTGCTTGAAGCTGATAATTGTGTAATTTAAGATATACAACAGACATGTTCTCTTGGTGTTTTCAGGAGTAAGCTGTCCAAAACCTGGGAATGTAAATAAAGGCAAGGTCACGCCTACGCTCCCTGAATACCTCTACAGAGACTACATCTTTGTACGCTGTCAGCAAGGATACAAGCTGATGATGGTCAGATTAAACTTTTATATTCTTTTCTAATGGCAATAAGTTATAAACATAAGACAAATGGGCTAACATCAACATCAACTGTTCGCTTTTCCTCTCAGGATGGTCAGGAGGTTGAGAGCTTCTCTGCTATGTGTCAAGGCAATGGGCAGTGGCACCTTCCTCTCCCAGAATGCCACAGTATGTTACCTTACCTTACCATAATTTAACCATAAATTAAGACATTACATAATTTCCTGTGTATCACTAGCATGATATTAATATGCCCTTGTTTTGTTCTTCTGCAGTAATTAATTGTGAAGAACCTGAACCGTTGCTGAATGGAGGGGTGACCTTCCTGTCTGGTTTTCAGAATCAGTACCAGTCTGTTATTCAGTATCACTGTAACGAACCATTTTACTCTCTGCTTGGGGGCAATAATGGTGAGATATTTATATACAGTGTTCTCTAAAGTAAAGTTTTTTTTTTTCTTCCATTCATACCAACTGTTGACACTGGGTGTCATAAAGATTTGATGTTTAATGAGATAAACATTTTCTTTTAATTTAAGTCAATAGATGTCGATTGTACAGAAATGAATGGAAACCTAAAAAAATACATTTAATACAAAAAAATATTTTTAAAAAAGCTTTTGAAGTATTAGCAAAATAAAATAGTTATAAGATGTATGTGGTTACATTTCTAAGTTTCCCATCAGTCCCAGTAAGTTAAGGTTGAGGCATTTCAAATTTAAAGTTGCTTTGACAACCATTGACACCAACCTACTGTATATGTCTGTTTTGTTATGACTGCTGTCCAGTTCAGTTCACCTGTGAAGCAGACAGGAAGTGGAGATCAAACACTGATGTTATTGACAGTCCAACATGTTTACCAGGTACTTTTCATGACACAAGTCAGATCCTGCTTTATTCTAAATATAGAAAAAATATAATTAATAACATAATTGGAACTGAAGTCTGTACTTGTCTTTCACATAAACACATCTGTGCTTCATTCAGTCTGTGGCCAGCCAACACAAAGCATCTCTACCTATCAGAGGATCATTGGAGGCAATAATGCTCCAGAAAACACCATCCCCTGGCAGGTGCTTATGAATATAGATGGTGGAAGAGGAGGTGGCATGGTGATTGCAGACCATTGGATCATGACTGCAGCTCATGTTGTAAAAACTAATGGAGTAACAGCATCAAATGACACATTGAAAGTAAGTAGAATACCCTAGATGTTAGTCATGTTCTTTCAGTGGATACCTTTATATGCAATCTTTCTTATTAATTTGCAGATTTACCTGGGACGTACAAATGTTAAACATGGCATGACTCCTTCTGCGTATGCTGCCTCTATCCATGTTCACCCTGCATACAACAACCCCAATCATATGAACTATAACAATGACATTGCCTTGATCAAACTCCAGGACCCCATCACATTCGACTCTTCCATAATGCCAATATGTTTGCCAGCACAGGATGCCACATATGAAACTGACACAATAGGGTAAAGAAAGAACTGCTTGGTTTAATCTATAATGAATTCATTTTGTGTGAATCTTCTCCAGCTTTTTCACAGGAGACTGATTTGTTGTTTATGACTGAACTGTTTCTATATCTCTTTCAGACTGGTGTCAGGCTTTGGCATTACAAAAACAGCTGACAACAGAGAGGTTTTAACAAATAAGCTGCAGTATGTGCAACTCCCTTTGGTGGATCAGGAGATATGCAGTCAGTCAATCACTTTGTCAAAGGGCAAAACTGGTGAGTTGCCAGGCCTGACAAATAACATGTTTTGTGCTGGAATCCCTGAAGGCGGGAAGGACTCCTGCCAAGGAGACAGTGGAGGTCCCTTTGCCCTGAGAAACAATGGACGGTACTGGGCTGCTGGGATTGTCAGCTGGGGGGTTGACTGTGGACGGCAAGGAACATATGGAGTTTATACCAAAGTCACCAACTACCTGGATTGGATCCACAAGACCATGCAGGAGAACTGAAATTTACTGTAATTCATTACAGCATATTACAATGAGCACCAGAATGAAATAAGAAAAAATAACTAATTTTGCTCTCTTGCCTGCAGTGTTAAAACATTTTGTTTCACAAAAAAAATGTATCATTTAATAATAAAGTGACTAAGGTCAAATCACTAATTATCATTACCACATCATTTCAACTGTTTCTAAAATTATTAAATAAGTGTCATCCAGATCATTCACTTAAGTTGCTGCCATGTATTGAAATCTCAGAACAGCATTATTTCCTTAAGATTCAAATAAAGTTACCATATGCAAACCTATGTGTATAAATGTGTATTTTTATACATTATCTCAATTACTCACAAATCATTTGGTAACAATATGGTAACACAATAAAGATTAAAATCTACCTGAACACCTTTCCACCTCATATTTTATCTTTCTAACCAACACAGTTTAACTCATAGTCCTCCTAGTTTAGTTAACAGTTAATTAACCATTGTTGAAACTTTTCTCTTACTCATGTGTGCATTTATTTTTGCCAAGATAAACAAAGTCAAACATTCAAGGTTAAATTCTACTATAAACTACAAGCTGCACAACATTATTGTTACAACTCAGCTCAAAACTTTTCTCTTGGAACACCTAATTACATATAGAAACAGTATATTTCTCCCAGAAATGACCTGGATCTACTTTTTTACCTGGTAAGCTTGAAGTTTTTAACTTGCATGTTACAAGTTCTGTGAAATTCCCTTTTTTATGTACTTTATCATGATATCTAAAAGTGCAAAGTTTGTTATTGTACATAGTGGTTCTGGCATTATATGTCTACAGCTAACATTTAAATATATTACATTCTTGATATATTTCTCTGGGTACCATATAAACCTTCACATTACTATTATGTTAATCTGGCAAAGCTGTATAATGATTGTGTCACTCTGTTTGTTCTTTTCTGTTTGTATCAACTTTGGACCAGCACCTGAGCTCAAGCTCTGTTTGTTTATGCGCTTTTCCAGGTTTCTGTGTTTTTCTGTGCATAAGGGCTCATGGTTGGCCAATTCAGAGTCTGTAATGCAGGGGGAGGTCCAGTCCCCACAGTACCCCAAGCCCTACCCTCCAAACCAGATGAGGCAATGGGACCTTTGGGTTCCTGAGGGCTTCCAAATCAAGCTGTCCATAACACATCTGGATATTAAAACCTCTGAAGGCTGCTATCAAGACTCTCTTACAGTCAGATCCACATTTCAACATAAAATTATACAATATTTTAATAATAATTTAATAATAATAGATCAATGTTTTATACTCAGATTGCACTGTAAAATATATATTTCACTTGTACCTTGACTGACATAATATTAACTGATTATAGCTGGTTAGTGTTCTGATTGTTAGCAATATTTAAGACAAACGTCAGTATAACATGTTTTGAGTTCAGTAAAGAGGCGAGTGGTGAGCTGTGGGTTTAATTCCTAAAGTTAAAAAAAAGAAAACACACCACAAAGACCCTGTAGACTTTCTTCACTCTGACCCTCATGGTAAAACAAGCAAGTTAGCAGAATGATAGGTGGTGTCTATTAGTTAGATGACTGGGACCCCATGTTGATGGTAGTTCTTGGACAACAAATCAAGTCCAGATAAAGTTACCTAAGTCAGGTGGTCAAGTCAGTTTTATCTTACTTAACTTAAATTGGCTCTTTGGACTTGTTTGTTGAGGACCAGAGTCCCAGGTCAGACTTTGATTCCTTTTTATGCAGTGAATTCTTACAATTCGAGGCTTTGGTGCCTATAAACATCTTTTAGATCCTGTTGTCATGCACCAATGTTTTTTATTCAGTACTTAGGCTTTTAAATGAGAAACATCTTCATCTTACAAAGAAAAAGTTAATTTCTTATGCAATCAAAAACACTTCATCTGGTTGTAACGACTCGTGTGCTAGGTTTTGGTGCTGAATCCATTTTACTGGTAGACATGAGAGACAGGAAAAAAATATTAGAACAAGCTTTATTGTTAGTCAGGTGGAAAACGGTGGAGGAGCCCTGGAGATCTGCAGAGATGAGCGGAGGTCGGAATTGTCAGTTGAGGTGTCTGAAAGGAGAGGAGATCTTAATGGAGGACTGGACAGGTAGGTAAATGATGCCAAGGAATGTGTACTCACACAGGAGGTGGAAGAGGTGATTCACATTGTTCAGGTAAGTGAAGGTCTGATGAGGAGGTCCGGACTTGCAGATAGGTGGCGGTGTGAACTGGTTGGTGGTGAGTTGGTGAAAGGATGACTGAGGTTGTTCCAGGACTGACAGGTAGGTGGTGCACTTATGGAAGAATGGTCGAGGTTGTTCAGGAGGTGACAGGTAGGGGGAGAGCTGCTGGAGTGAGACAGGTATTTGAGCAGGGTGTTACAGGACTACAAAAATGGAGGAGACTGGTTACCGAAAGTGATCTTGGTGGTGTGATGTAATCTCCTCCAAAACAGCAGCCTCCACGGAGGTGAGCAGGTAGTGTGGCAGGTAAGGTCTGGAAGTGATAACTCAGGTTAGGGGAGAAACAGATCAGGTCAGGAGTAACTCACATACAGCAGGTCTGATTAGGAGCACTCAGGTCGGGATGAAGAACAGATCAATAACCAAGAAGACAATCAGGAGTTCAGGCTGGATCGATGCTGTAGGTATGCAGTAGGCAACTATCTGGCAAGGGTGGAGAGTAACGGACCTGCTTAAATAGGGAAGAATGCAGGTGGTCAGAGGTCAGGTGATTAGTGGTAATAAGTGAGGGAGCAGGAGGAGCACAGGAAGCGGACCAAATAGGGAAGTGAAGAGGGCCGACAGGCAGGGAGACTGGAGACTGTGACACTGGTATGATCAGTAGCATATGCTGGCTAATATTAAAAAACTAGGTATGTAAATATTAGTGTATCACTGTGCTGTTGTTCAATGTTAGCATTTTTGCATAATATTGGCATTATTGTAACTTGTAACCCCAGGGTGTGGCACAGTACACAGTCCCTGTTTCTTGGGGAATGTACCATCATGACATATAGTCATTTACATTGTCTTTCTTGCTGTTTTTTTCAGGCTCTTTATGATACAAGGGTCTTGGGGAAGTTTTGTGGCCAGAACATTTCCTCTGATCACGCCAACAAAGAGCAGATTCTTTCTCCAGGCAACAGATTGACTCTCATATTCCAAACAAGTGACTCCACTGCTGAGCTGCAACAGCACATTGGTTTCTCTGTTGCCTACAAGGCAATAGGTAAAGCTTTTATGGTCTTCTCATCTTCTCAGTTTTTCCAGTTATACTAGATTTGTAATCAAGAAGCATAATTATTTACAGTTTTAGTTAACATGTATCTTTATCCCAAGAAATTCACCATATCTGCTGTCACTGTGACTTAGTATTTATTAGGATAATTGCCTGTGGAACTGGAAGATTGATTCAGATGTTCAGTGTAACAAGTGAAAACTAGTGATTAAATAAATAGGTAGGTTGGGTTTTCCCCTAATGATTTTGTCATTATCAGACATAGATGAGTGTTTAAAACCACACCCTGAAGACGGCTCAGGCCCACTCTGCTCACAGCTCTGCGTCAACACCCCTGGTTCATACCGCTGCTCCTGCCACTATGGTTACAAGCTTCATCTAGACCAGCGCACGTGTGTGTGTGAGTATTATACTGAACCCATACTCATTTGTGTGTGTTTTAATGTGTGTGATGTTTAGGAATAAGAATCATCAGAGCTGCTGAATTGGATAAACATTTTTTAATTGGAGTGAATTAAGCAATTTTATTTTTTTACTACATTAATACTTTTCTCCCTTGTCCAGTATCATGCAGTGGTTGTATATTTGACCAGAATAAAGGACGTCTGTCCAGTCCAGGGTACCCTCGCCCCTCACCCCCTTTTCTGTCATGCAAGCACATCATCTCTGTAGAGCCCAGATTCGCTGTCACCCTCAACTTCACTGGCAGCTTCCACATTGACAGTGTGGACACTGAAGAAGGTCCCAGCTGCTTACGTCACTGGCTGCAGGTAACGGAAAATTACTTCATTCATACAACTGATAATAAAGACATGGCTTGTGCATAAACCTTCTCCTCTTCTCTCTTATAGGTGACCATTCCAGGCAGAGAACCCATGAAGCTGTGTGGTGCAAAAAGTCCAGGTCTGATAGCTACAAACTCTAACACTGTCCGACTGGACTACCACACTGATGATGAAGGTCTGAGCAACGGCTGGAGCCTGGAGTACAGCACACACAGTGAGTTGGGACATCTTGACACCCCACACCAGAATGCCACAGCATTTGTATGTTGAACGCAAACTATTTTGTGACAAATAAACAAATAAAAAGAGGAAAATGTCTATTCACTAGCAATATATTAAAATGCCTTTGTTTTGTTCTTCTGCAGTAATTAATTGTGGAGAACCTGAACCTTTGCTGAATGGAGGAGTGACCTTCCTGTCTGGTTTTCAGAATCAGCACCGGTCTGTTATTCAGTATCACTGTAATGAGCCATTTTACTCTCTCCTTGGAGGCGTAAATGGTGAGATAAAACAAACAAACAACACCAATAATAATAATAATAATAATAATAATAATAATAATAATAATAATAACAATAAATGCCTTTGTCTTGTTCCCTCTACTGTTTAGCTACCTTCACCTGTGAAGCAGATGGAAAATGGAAATCTAACCACAACAGTGTTCTCACTCCAACATGCATACCAGGTGTTAAGATGTTCCTCAAACTGTTTCATTGAAACCTGAAGTCAGTGTCTGTGAACATGACTTACTTTATGACTATCTCATTCAGTCTGTGGCCAGCCAACAAAAAGCATCTCTACCTATCAGAGGATCATTGGAGGCAATAATGCTCCAGAAAACACCATCCCCTGGCAAGTGCTTATGAATATAGATGGTGGAAGAGGAGGTGGCATGGTGATTGCAGACCGTTGGATCATGACTGCAGCTAATGTTGTAGAAAGTAATGGAGTAACAGCATCAAATGACACATTGAAAGTAAGTAGAATACCCTTGGTGTTAGTCATGCTTTTTCAGTGGATACATTTATATGCAATCTTTTTTATTAATTTGCAGATTTACCTGGGACGTACAAATGTTAAACATGGCATGACTCCTTCTGCGTATGCTGCCTCTATCCATGTTCACC